>PVIH01006898.1:0-106153 GCA_004025045.1 Sigmodon hispidus
AAAGAACAATACTCAATTTCATTTGGAATAACAGGAAAGCCAGGATTGCCAAAATAATTTTACTCAACAAAAGAACCTCAGGAGGTATCACCATCCCTGACTTCAAGCTATACTATAGAGCTACAGTAATAAAAACAGCCTGGTACTGGCATAAAAACAGACTTGTGGACCAATGGAATAGAATTGAAGATCCAGACATCAACCCAAAAACCCATGAACACCTGATTTTTGACAAAGAGGCCCAAAACATTCAATGGAAAAAAGATAGTATATTTAACAAATGGTGTTGGCATAACTGGAAGGAAGTGTGTAGAAAAATGCAAATAGGGGGCTGGAGACATGGCTCAGTGGTTAAGAGCACCGTCTGCTCTTCCAGAGGACCCGGGTTCGATTCCCAGCACCCACATGGCAGCTCACAACTGTCTGTAGTTCCAGTTCCAGGCAAATAAATAAATAAATAAATAAAATAAAGGTTTAAAAAAAAAAGAAAAATGCAAATAGATCCGAGCCTGTCACCCTGCACAAAACTCAAATCCAAGTGGATCAAAGACCTCAACTTAACCCCAACCACTTTGAACTTGTTAGAAGAGAAAGTGGGAAATACACTTCTACAAATTGGCACAGGCCACCACTTCCTAAATATAACACCAATGACACAGGAACTAAGACCAACAATCAATAAGTGGGATCTCCTGAAGCTGGGAAGCTTCTGCAAATCCAAGGACACTGTCAACAGGACAAAACACCAGCCTACAGAATGGGAAAAGATTTTCACCAACCCCTACAAGTGACAGAGGACTGATCTCTAAGGTATATAAAGAGCTCAAGTATTTAGATCAAAAAACCTTGAATAACCCTATCAATAAATGGGGTTCAGATCTAAAAAGGGAATTCTCAGCAGAGGAACTACGAATGGGTGAAAGGCACCTGAAAAAGTGCTCTTCATCTTTAGCCATCAGAGAAATGCAAATCAAAACAACTTTGAGATACCACCTAACACCTGTTAGATTGGCTAAGATAAAAGGTACAGATGACAGCCTATGCTAGAGAGGATGTGGAGCAAGGGGAACACTCCTCCATTGTTGGTGGGATTGTAAGCTTGTTCAGCCTCTTTGGAATACAATATGGAGGTTTCTCAGAAAATTGAGAATCAATCTCCCCAAGGACCCAGCAATACCACTTCTGGGTGTATACCCTAAAGATGTACATTCACACTCCAAAGGTATTAGCTCAACTATGTTCATAGGAGCATTATTTGTAATAGCAAGAACCTGGAAACAACCTAGATGTCCCTCAACTGAAGAATGGATGAACAAACTGTGGTACATCTACACAATGGAATACTACTCAGCAGTAAGAAAAAATGATACCCTAAAATTCACAGGCAAATGGATGGATTTGGAGAATATCCTCCTGAGCGAAGTATCACAAACTCAGAGAGATAAGCAGGGAATGTACTCACTCACTAGTGGTCTCTAAACAAACAAACAAGAAAAAAAAAAAGCCAAACATGCCCAAGCGGCAAACCACAACCACTGAATAGCTTGGGATCAGAAACACCCTGGACTGACCCTTCAAACCCCAGTCCATCTATAGGAACACCTGACTCACTCTTGAGGGAGGGGGGACAAAACTGGATTTGGTCAGGAGTGAAGACTGATCCAAGCATTGTTGGGCCAGTGTGACCATAGGACTGTCTGCTCCCTGCCAAGGGAGGGGATGGGGAGTTGCAGAGAAGAAAAATGATCAGATGTGGTGGGAGGGGGAAGAGACCTTCAATAAGGATATACAGGGATGGAATAAAAACTTCAGAGGGAAAGCTGAACATAAAGAAAATATATGTGTAGTAATCTTATTTGCATTTCCACCCTTGATAAGCCATGCTTATGATTATTATCCTCTGTATAGTTATTGTTAACTCTTCGGCATTTTTTTTAAATTCTTTTTATTTTTTTTGATAAATACAAAATAAAGAAGAAAAAAATAAAAAAAGAAATATATTTGCATTTCTGAGAGAGGGAGGGTCTTTAGGTTAAATAACAATACATTAAAACATTTTCTGTATCTGTCTAAAAAATCAAATTAATTTTTTCTAGCACATTTATGGCTTGTTTTCTTATTAATACTTGCTATATAAACTAACATCACATATATATATATAAAATTCATATTTGTTTTTTTAAACCTTTATATATTTGCTTGGTGTTTGCCTGGAACTGGGAACTGAAACTACAGACAGTTGTGAGCTGCCATGTGGGTGCTGGGAAATCCACTCTGGTCCTCTGGAAGAGCAGTCAGTGCTCTTAACTGCTGAGTTATGTTTCCAGCCCCTATAATTCATATTTGTATATATTATAGAAATATTAGTTTATTTAAAAACATTAATTTACCTGTTTAAATAAATTTGAGCATATTTTATGTAAATATGCATTGCTAAGTAAATAAATACTTTTTAATGTATGTTTTCATTGTACCTATAACCATCTTTTTGCCTGCTTCTCTGGCATCTTTCTCCTTCTCATTATCCATCTTTTGCTATTTCTTCCTAATTTATTTCAGGTATTATTATACTTTGTGGAGTGTAACTCTTGTTTTTCCTTCATGCCACTATTTTTTTTTATTTTATTTTTAGTATTTCCTTGTTGCATAAATTCTAACTTGTCTTATATTAAAAAGGTATTCTCATGCTAGAGAGAAGACTCATGGATTAGGAGCAAAGGCTTCTCTCAAAGAGGACCCAGGTACATTTCTGAGCACACACATGGCAGCTCACAACTCTGTAACTCCCATTTTAGGAGATCTGACACTTTCACACCAACACACATAAAAAGATAAAGTTAAATAAATTATTTTTTAAAAAAGCTAGACCCAGATAACGGATTAAAAGCTGAAATATAGATAAAGAAAAAAAGCCACAGAGAAATTCTTACTAATACATAGGGGAAGATCCTGTGTCCTCAGACTGAACATGTCTGTAACCTCAGACAAAAAGCATGGAAGCCAAGGTGAGCAGAGTCTGAATGAAAGGGAAGACCCAGGCTGATCTCCAGGGTCCTGGACTCAGGTACTATTGTGGGAGAGTTGAAGACATAGCTCCAGGTTCTGAGAATCACTGATGGGTGCAGCCAGTACATTTTGAGGACCATGTTGCATGCTGCCTATGCTCTCTGTTTGTTTGTGTACTCCTGGAGGGTTGCACTTGAGAAACTACAACTCTCCAAAAATTCCCCTAGGTTTAATCTTGTGTTAGTGGGTGTTTATGTAACTCTATTATACTGATTTTTATTGATTAGAAATTTAATGCACAGATATTAAAAGTGCCTAAAATAACCACACAAGGGTTAATATTAATTTTATGCTGATAAGCCTGTGCTTTGGTCTTTAATATGCTAACCCTTTAGTTTTAAACCAACTCTTCTTTCTTATTTTGGTGCCTTTTCTCAGAACTGCATTTCAAATGCATCTGCTGATATCTCCCTGGAGCCCCTTTCATCTACCTGGCATTCTCTGATGTGTTTGCAATCTTTGAAGTCTTCTTGTTGGTTCTGGTGTCTCTAGCATCTCTCTCTCTCTCTCTGATAATTCTGACATCTCTCTGTTGTCTCTGATGCTTCTAAAGTGCCTCTGAACTCTCTGGCATCTCTCTGGTGTTGCTAGTGCTTCTGGAATCTCTTTGGAATCTCTGGCATCCCTCTGGTGTGTCTGAAGTCTCTCTGGTATCTTTGACATCTCTCTGTTGTCTGTAATGCCTTTAAAGTACCTCTGGAGTCTCTCTGGTGTCTCTGGCATTTCTGTGGTGTTTCAGAAATCTCTCTAGATTCTCTGTGTTGGTTCTTGAGTTTTTGACATCACTCTTGTGTCTCTAGACTCTCTGGATCCTCTTTGTTGTCTCTGGAATCTGAAGTCCCTCTACAGTCTCTCTGTTGTTTCTTGTGTTTCTGACATCTCTCTGTTGTCTGTGATATCTCTCTGGAAGGTTGGATGTCTCTGGTGTCTCTTAAGTCTCTCTGGTATCTCTGGCATCTCTCTGGTGTTTTTGAAGTCTTTCTAGTGTCTCTCTGTTGACTCCTGTGCTTCTGATATCTCTCTGGTTTCTCCCTGTATTCTCATTGGGTCACTGGCATATTTCTGTTGTCTCTGAAATCTCCATGGCATCTCTGTTGTCTTTGGAGACTCTCTGGTGTCACTGGTGCTGCCTAGTATCTTTCAGGAGTCTCAAAATTCTTTCTGGAGTCTCTACTGTATCTCTGGCATCTCTCTAGTGTCTCAGGAGGCCTTCTGGAGTCTCTCTGGTGTCTATCTTCTCCCACCTTGTATTTTTTCTCTGCACAGCTGCACCATGTTCTGTCCAAATCTTACTAGTGCAGGTATTAAAGTTCTATAATTCCAAGTGTTGGAATTAATGGCTGGGGCCCCCCACTGCCTGGCTCTGTGTAGCCTCAAACTTACACACCCAGATGGATCTGAGCCTCCCTGAGTGCTCATACTATGTGTGACCTCTGCTCAAACTTGATGGCTGACACTGCAGCTGCCTCTGTCTTAAGATTCTGGGACAAGCTTTATTTGTTAGAAAATACACAAAATATCAACACAAAGACCTTCCCTTTATGATCATCCATGCTGATGCTTGGTTTTCCATTGCCAATTATCAAGCAAAAAATTGTACCATGGGCTAGACCACAGGCATATTTTCTGTAAACATTATATTTTTACCTTCAGATTCTTTCTTCTCAATTAATTCAGGTGTGTGTCACATTGACAATAAATAACCAGGGTAAGTATGTACTGTGTAATTGGAAAAATTACTGTTTCTAACACACATGGAAATAGAACACTATATGCATAACTTTTTTTTTTAATGAAAAAAGCAGCTTGCCAGAGCAACACCTGGCAAGAGGAGCAATTACTGGCTGATTAGTCCTTCTTTTCTGAGTTAGGCCTCAGTCTTAGGTACATTGGCCATGCATGTTTCCATTTCACTTTCATTTGTTAATTATTTTCAGACAGTGGCCACTTTCTGCTGGTTGGATTTAGTTTGATTTCACCTATGAAACCACTACTTGGTCTGGTATCACAATACACAGCTGCCTCACTTCACAGTCATTTAAATCATCACTGACAACTATATTGGTGAGTACATCAATTTTTTTTGAAGGAGGGATTTGTTTAACACAATGATGGATGCTTGTTATTTAGACAATTCAAAATTGGAACCATTAAAGGAAATGATAAATAATGTAGATAGGATTGGCATCATTGTGTTTATTATGAATATTTTTGTGTGACTTCTGTTTTATCACTAAAGTCAATTATTGTGATTGCCAAAAAGTTTTTTTAAAAGCCTATTGAGAGAGAACACAAAAATATTCAAACTTAAATAGAAGAATATATAGATTATATAAAGAAAGACAGAGGAATATAATCTAAGATTGTTTCCAAAACAACCTCAGGTTATCAACCAGCCAACATTAATATATCCAGCAACCTGTAAAAAATTGCAAAGTGATAAAAATATTACACAAGTTTGTTGGGCTCTGGTTACAAATGTTAAAATTAAGAAGAGTAAAAGAAGCAATTGTCACATATATGATGAATTCACCATTTGTAAAAGAAAGGTTAAATTGATGGTCATCATGTAACTGGATCACACCTAAGGACTGGTTAGATATGGTTACTGCTGTTTTGGAATCCAGGTCACTTTTACAGTGGAAAATACAGTGGAAGAAGGAGGCTAACACAATAGAATAAAGAAGCAGAATCAAAGGCATAGAATTTGGCCCCTTTAGAAGGTAAATGTTCAGTTTGGGGGCATTAGGTCATTATCTCAGGTAAAATAAAGTGCAAAATGGCTTGAGTGTATATAACCAGGACAGAGAAAAATATTAAAGCCATATGTGGTATTATTTCTATAAATTTATAACAATGAATTTTGTACCTAGTTTTATAAATGTGAATTGGTGTTTTGCCTGCATGTATAACTGTGTAAATCTGTCAAATCTTGCAAATGCAGACAGTTGTTAGCTGCCATGTGGATGCTGGGAATTGAACTCAGGTCCTCTGGAAAAACAGTTAGTTCACTTAACTGCTGAGCCATCTCTCCAGACCAAGAATTATATTTAATGCAACAATGGAACACAGAAATTAATATTTCTACAAATATAGAAATTAATCATGAACTTAAACCTGTTTTGGGGAGAAATAATAGAAGGTATTATGTGGAACTTTCACAAAATTTCCAGGCAATACTGAAAGAAGGCACAACAGCTGCTGATCTTTCAAAGACACTCACGGCACTACCTTTAAAATGGTTAACAGATAAGCCTATATGGATTCATTAATGGCCATTAATAAAATAGGAATGGCAAGGTGATGGATGCATGAAGTGGGGACCCATAAGTCTCAACACAAACCTGAATTTACTCAACTCATAATGTTCCTAGTCACCCATAATTATGCACTGATCTATGTCATAACAACCTGCAAATTCCATAGTACCAATACCTTTTCCATAATATACCTCACTTTAATCCATAGTATTTATCCCATAATATTCAACCACTTATTATATAATTTTGTAACTTACTATCACATGCAGTGGGATAATGTTATTGCATCTGCCTACTGGTTTAACAAAAATGCTGATTGGCTGCTTGCAGTCAATAAGTTTGGGCAGGACTTACAAAATAACAAAACTCTGAGAACATCTCAGAGCACAGCAGAGATGCCAGAGAATCACCAGGGCAAAGAGATGAAATGAGAAGCTGCAGAGATGCCAAGAAGGGTTGGATAAGTTGCCAGCAGAAGCAGAGGAAATCAGCTGAAATGCTGCTCTATGGAAAAATACTGAGCCACATGGTTAAATAGGATAAGAATAATGGGTAAATTTAAAGATAAAGACTTAGTAAGCTATATCCATAGGCCTGACACTGATCAGCTTAAAATTATTTTAACCCTGGGTATGATTATTTGAGGCTAAGTGGGGCTAAGAGTGGGTCCAATCCTTGAGGCCAGACTGGAATGTCCAGGTCAGAAACTTAGTGCAACAACTCCATAATAACCACGTATCCCATAATAAGTCACCCATCCAGTCTCTGAGCCTGTTGATTGGCACACACTATTTCTGCAAACCTCATCCCTTTTGAGACACAACTATTCTTCCCATGGTTCTTCACTCTCCTCCTACTTATGGTTCATGAGATGACAGTTGTCATTTTGGACCTACATATCCCCAAATCCTTTACTATCTTCTCCCTCATTTCTGGTTTTAAGAGTAATAGGTGTCCTAGGCTACAGGTCTCACCTCCCATGATCCTTTGCTATCTGCTTTTTTTCCTTTGATGACTCATCAACTGGTCCTTGATCATATGACCTCAGCATTTGGTCATCTCACAATTCTAGTGAAGTCAATTTCTGTGTTCTCCAGACAAACTTCCTGCCCTGCCCCTCTCTGACCTGGGCCTCACTTTGTTTGAGAATAAAGACATTTAGTTTGCTAGAAAGAAATAAATTAGAAACAGAATAAAAATAATTAACATATTCTTTAGTAGAGGTGATTTGCATGTTCATGAGGTACATAATGACCTGAAAGGCCAGAAGTGGGACTGAAGGCATAGAGACTGGTAGTTTCCTTTGATGCAGAATCATTTCTAAGTGAGAGATTTCAGATTAGAAAGTCAAATGCATCTCAAATTCTTTTTTTTTTTTTTTTTAAAAAAAACTTTATTTATTTATTTATTTATTTGCCTTGGTGTTTGCCTGGAACTGGAACTACAGACAGTTGTTAGCTGCCATGTGGGTGCTGGGAATCGAACCCGGGTCCTCTGGAAGAGCAGACAGTGCTCTTAACCGCTGAGCCATCTCTCCAGCCCCGCATCTCAAATTCTTAATACTAGTATTTCTCTTATAATGCCACCTATGCTCCCAGGATGCCCTGATTTACATTGAATATTTGAGAATTCATGTGCAATTCTGAATGGTGAAGGAGCTGTTTCCCATTATCCTCTTGAGAGGGCAAAGAATAAGGCTCCATGACCTGATGACCCTAAAGACAGAGAATCGGTTTAATCAAAAAGTACAGTAGACCTTAAGTCAAGAATCATAGGAGTGAGTAGTAAAAACATGGAAAAAAGGGACTGAAGGATCATGAGATGGAAATATGGAGTAAAAAATTATGGGAGGTAGCAAAGTTTATCTCCTCAGGACTCATGGCCCATTTACAAGGCATTACCAAATATGACATACATTACCAAATATGTCTACACAGCAAATCACACTCAGGGTATGAATGGAGTTGGGGTGGGGATAAGACACTGAGTGAAAGCCAGGCTCACATGACCTCATTCATTTGTCACCCACTAACTTACAGTTTTAAATGTGAGGAACTGGAAACACAAGATGGAAATCTGTCAGTCTATATAGATGTGGGTGGGGCCAGAGGTCAACTTCCTGTCAATTAAATTTAGAATTAGGTAGCAGAGGTTCAGAGGTCAACTTTGTCCATGTTTGTTAGATACAAAAGTGTACCCTGTGGGCATTCTCTTGCTTCATCTTCAACAACATCATAAGTCCTATCCCCAACCCTTGTAGTACCACCACCAAGCCCACACTGACTCATGTTCATATGTTTTCTGTTGGATCTGCAGAACTAGAAATCATGAGGGTCATAGGTCATCAAAATTAAAGATCAAAATTTACTTCTGGTACCAGAACAAATTGAAAGTTGTTTCTGCCATACATGGTGAAGACCAGGTCAGCCAGGATAAGCTGAAGCATTAAGGATCAGTGGTGGACATATTATTTCTGCTATTCAGATACTTCCCTAAACCAGAAGTGCAGATATCATGGTGGGGAAACTGAGCCAGGAGAAGGAAGGTGTGTCTCACTACCTATGTTTGGGATCCAAGCTCCGTACACATGATGCTTCAATGTGAATATTTATCTTGAATCCACAAGTAAATAAAACTAATCCAGACCTCAGAGGACAGATGTCAAGACTAATGATCTTCACTTTATGGAAGGGGTGAAATCATCAGCTTAAAATGCCTGTCATTTGGGGAACTGGATGTGGAGAAGTAAAAAAACTTGAGAAGTGCAGGGCCACCATGTTACCTGTAATACCTGACAGAGGGGCATGAGTAAAGAATCATGGGAATGCTGCAGACACATTAGCCCACTGAGATCAGTTTAGCTATAACATCAATTGGTTTTTACCAGTGAGGTGAGGTTAGAAGTGTCAGTTGTGAATTCCAGATATGAACCCTAATCAGGGTTGGATAGTAGTAATGCAATGATGTCATTTTGACCCTGTGATCCCTCAGAGCTGTTAGTCAATGAGGTGAGGTGGGTGGGGAGGATGAGTGTCAAACAACAGCCTGAGAGATTGGCTGTTTGACTTATGGGATGTGTGAATGGATATTATCAGATAGGGTAAGGCATATTATGGATGTGGGCAGTGTTTATGGGCTGGGGATATAGCTCATTATAAGTTGTGTTGGTGGTGCATTATGGGATGGTTGACCTATTTTGAAATGTGTGGCTTGGTTATTATAGAAAGGCTGGTTACTAGGAATTGCTGGGTGCTCATTAAGGGATGGATGTAAGCCATGTTATGTGATGAGTCAATGAGTTATTTTGGGGTAGATGGATGTTATAAGGGTTAGGTGGATGGTTATTATGGGATGGAAGGTTATTATGGAAGAGATAGTAAGTTATCAGATGTATGCCTGGCAATCATGAAATACCTTGAAAGTTTATTATGGGATAGCTGGTTACTAGAAATGGGTGGTTGTTTATTATTAAATGTTTGTGTGGCATGTTATGGGATAGGTAGTGGGTTATTATGAAATGGCTGTTTTTATGGGATGGGTGTGAGGCATATTATAAGTTGTGTTAGTGCCTTATTATAGGATTGGTATATAGGATGGGTGTGAGAAACCCGAACCATAAGTGGGTTGTGATAGGGTGAGGAATATTATGTGTTGTGTAATTATTGCATTATAATTATTATGGGATGAGATGGTGAGTGGTAATGGAATGAAAAATTATGTTGTTATGGAATGAATGAGCAAATTATCATGGAATGTCTGGCTATTATGGGATAAGTAGGTAGCTAATATTGGATAGTTGCTTACTAGGAATGTCTAGGTACTCATTACTATTATGGCTGTGAGGCATGCAATGAGATGTGTCTGAAAGATGGCTGCTTATCAGCGTTGGATGATTTCTTATTATGGGGTGGTATGAGGCACATTATGCAATAGCTCAGTGGATTATTATAGGGGAGTCAGTATAAAATGAGTAAGGTTAGAGTGCATGCTGAGTGTTTGTAGGTTTATGTGGCTCTGCTTGACACCACATGATTCCTGAGTTCATATTCCTCATCCTCCTTTGGTCTCCAAAGAATTGACTCCTTTAGTTTCTTTTTTACTGATAGATCTCCTCCTGGAGCTCATGGAGAACCACTTGTTTCATTTTGAAACACTTGAGGCACAGGTGACAGGTGACCTGCACTCATGTGATATTGATAAGAGATGATTGACAGCTGAGGGATAATGGTTAGATTCTTCACACACAAAGGTAGATAATTGATTCATTGAGTATCAGATGAACACCTTAAGAACTGACAATTCCATGCACACCCCCTTAATCTTGCCCATGTTTTCAACACCTTGCAACACAGTTGTGACTTCATATGGAAACTTTGTCATAAGTGAGTACTACTCAAGGGTATACAATATTTCTGCTGTGATATCATTGTGATGCTATGAACCCTCACAATTGTCCATCAAAGGGGTAAGAGGGCATGGAGTAATTGTGTCAATCAACAGCCTTAGTGTTTGAGTGGGGGACACATGTAATCGGAGAGTGGTAAAGATCCATTGGAATATTACACATGCGTATCTCTTTGCCTCCAGTTTACAATTAACTTAGGAATTTGACCCAATGAAGAAGTCCCTTCCTAGTCCAGCAGGAGTCATTGGATTGTTCTTAAAATTCTAATTCATAATCTTGTCAGTATTTCCACCTAGATCTTCTGTGGTCTTCACTAATGAAGTTCCAACAGTCAGAAATTAATAAACCTAAAGCAGTAACTTACAGCACAGCTTATAAGACCTAGGAAAGCTCCCACTTGGTCTTTTAGATTTTCTACTTGTACTCCCAGAGCCTCAGTTGAGACTCAGTTGATAATGAATCAAATCCAGGTCTACATGGCAGTTCCATCATGACAGATGTAGCCAGAATTTTCTAACCCATCTAGGCATAAATTCCAAACAAATCTGTGTCTCTGCAGTTTGGCATTCACATATAAAATAATTACTAAAAGGCTTATTTTTATCCCAAGTGATTTTGCTTATAGCACAGACTAATTAACTCAGCCAATTTTAATTGATTCATGTATTTCCAATTGGCTTGAAGTCTTTACCTATTTTTCATTTTATCTATCCTTCTTGGTGGCAGCCTGGACCATCTTCTGACTCTATTCTTCTCATTTATTACTGCTTCTATTTCCCAATTTAAGCTGCCTTTCAATAGGCCAAAAGCTCTCTTTTATTAGCAAATGATATTAAAGTATATTCATAGTGTTTAGAAAGACGTGCTAGATTAGACAGTATCTTGTAGGGTTACAGAAATCAATTTTTCCCCTCAAAATTTAAAAAATAAAAAGTAAGGAAAGCAGAACATCAGAGCCAAACAAACTTTACTAAAAAATTACTGGGTAGTTTTCTATCAACTTGACACAGGTTAGTTTCACCACAGAAGAAAAAACCTCAATTGAGAAAATGCCTTTATGAGTTTCACTGTAAGGTATTCTCTTATTTAGTTATTAATGGGAAATTGCCAGATCAATTTTGGATAGTCTCATCTCTGGGTTGGTGGTTCTGGGTTTAATACAAAGGCAGTTAGTGCAAGAAAATAAGAAGTGCCCTTCCATTCACCAAGCATTACTTTTTGCTTCTATGAACCTGCAATGATAAAGTTTCTGTTCTGACTTTCTTAAATGAGTAACAGTGATTTAGAAATATAAGCCATGAAAAGACTTACACAACTTGCTTTTTGGTCATAATGATTTATTTCAGCAATAGTAACAGTGACAAAACACAAGGAAAACATTAAAACCGAAAATGACTTCAGCAGAAAGGGACAGAATCAAGATGATAATTTTTGGTTTAATTTTGTGTGGCAGGAAGGTGAATATCTATTAACATAGGTGCTCTTGAAGGTCAATTGGATGTCAGAAAGAGTGTAGAATTCCACAGAACTAAAGTTATGATAAGTTGGTAGACTCCATGAGAAGGCTGATAACTGAATTCCTATCTTCTTTAGTAGATTAAAATCCTTAACTACCAAGCCATTTCTTCAGCCTTATTTTTAAAACTATACTTATTTAATTGAGAGGAGGTAAGAAATTCCAAGGCTTGTTCACATGTAAAGATTGGAGAGCAGGTTTTATATTTTTATCTGCCTAAGTCCTAAGGATTGAACTGTGATTTTCAGGCTTGGTGGCAATCCCTCTACACAATGAGAAATCCCAGTGATCTATGGTTTAAAATTTCTAGCACATTTATATCTATTAAGTTACTTACTTGATAATTACTTCTATACAAACTATCTGTGTATAGATTTTGGTTATTTTAGATGTCAGCAAACACTGTCTATAAATCTACATGTAATAGCTGCCCTGTTCATGTCTACAAAACATTAAAGAACTAATGTTCAGAAAGCAAAAAGGCTAGAGATTGTCTTATATTTGGGAATATAAGTCTGGCGGCCCTAGCTCTCACATTTGCGGTCCTAATCATACTCTGTCTTTGTCATGCAGTACTTTATTACCAATAATGCGTTCTCTTTAGTGAGAAGTGTAGCTGAGTCCTGATACCCACAAAATGAGTAAAAATTAAAAAGGCAAAGTTCTTTCCTTTTACTACTCTGTGAGTAAGTGGGTGAAGTGCAAATGGGTAGCCACAGTCTGATCTTGGAGAACACAATAACCCCAATTCAACAATCAGGAACTCTGGACTACAAATCCTCAAAGACTCGGGCCTGAAAAGCTTAATTCCATTAGCCTGTGTAGCATAACCCCAATTCAACAATCAGGAACTCTGGACTACAAATCCTCAAAGACTTGGGCCTGAAAAGCTTAATTCCATTAGCCTGTGTAGCTTTGGCACCATTTATTATTCACTTTTTCAAAGAACAAAGTCATTCACTATGGCACCTGTCAGCACTCTCTCCATCATAATAGACTTGGAGTGTCTGGGGTACTCAAAGCCAGTCTGAAACCTGGCATCAAAGGACAAATCAAAACCCAGTATATTGTGCCAGGTTCAGATTTTTTTGGCTTCATCTTTCTGTCTTGTCAACTTCAGTTGCAGGTATCAAAACCCTGGAGAAACACAGACTGTACTTTGGGGAAATGACACTAAAGCAGAACTTCCACCACTACAGACCCACTGGGTTCTTCTTGTTCAGTGTGGAGTACTTGAATGATCCTTGTGTACACTTAAGAAGTCTGGGTATTCTTCCAAGTCTCTGTCTCCACAAGATACCAACAAAGAACTGGGACAAGGATGGAGAAGATCATTTTAAATTGCAGGATCATCTTCTCCCACACTTTACTTAATTCTCACCTCTCATTAAATGTGAGCCAAGAAAAAGTTCCAGTCTTCCTCAGCACCAAACCAACATTGGACTCTCCATCATTCCTGCAGCCACACAGTTTCCTATCTGTGTCTCATAATACAATAGCCCTCCTAGGATATTCTGGCTCTGTCAAAGCAGACAAAAAAAGGGCCAGCAAGATAGCACCTTTCTCCAAGTTTAAAGCCTAATTTCAACTTTGAGAACTCACATGGGGGATAAGAAATTTGTACATGTCCTCTGACCTCCATATTTGGACCTTGTCATCTATGCACACATCTATCCATCCAGATAAAGAAGGCCATGAATGTTTGTATAAGTCTTTAATCTTAGAATTCTAGAAAGCATGTGGGTAATCTATGTGAATTCAAGGATTAGCAGGGATATACAATATACCCAGTCTCAAATAAATATTATGCAATATTAAACATAAAATAAAACACTAAAGACCACATTAGTAATTGTTGCTTCAAAGAATACCTCAAGTCTTTTTGTGGGGCCACCTTGCCATAGGTATGCCTCTCTTATCCCAATTTCTTTTCTGAACTAAAATAATGTGAGATACAGAAATTCCTAATGAATCACAGTCATTTGGGAATACCTGAGGTGTCTGTGTCTTATTAACATGTGACACTTAATACCTTGGTGAGGTGAAGTAATTGGGACACTTAAAGCTACTGTTCACTGCTTCTCAATGCTCCAGGTATGAGCAAGGTGGGAGTCTATATAGCCTCTACAGAGAAGCTAAATGTTGTCAAGCAGTCAGACACCCTGGAGAGTAGTCACAAGTATTGCTCAATGAAGATCTATTAATCAAATTAGTTTGTAGGCATGTCAAGTGCACCACAATGTTAAGCCTGTGACAAGATGACTGAAATTATGGAGCTATGTGATAAGAAATAGTTCAGAGAAAATGGTGGTGAAGGGTTGAAATGAAGAAAACACTGTGCAAGAAATGAATATGAGTTTGTACCCACTGCACATAAAATTAACAGTAAAGCATGGCATACCACACTTTTTTATTTTAAGTTTTCTTATTTAATGAAATGACTTTGGAAATAATTTATACTTCCATGACACCAGCACTACACTTTTTGGAGTCACAGTAAGATAAACAGAATTGCATCCATAATTACTATGAGTGCCAACATCTCAGGTAGTAATTTTATTCATATGAAAAGAAGATCAAGAAAGCAACCATCAAACAAAAGAGACCCATTGCTTCAGAAAATACAAATCCTAGGGTAGCATATGAGAACAGCTGCTGCTTTAGTGAAGGGTTTCTGGCATAAACAATGATAAGGCTTCCAAAGGCTGTCCAATACCAGCACCAGAACCAGCAACTCCTACTGATGCAGCACCTGCACCAATGAATTTGGCAGCAGTATCAATGTCTGTGCTGATTACACTGGTCTGAAACTCCCTTCGGATCATCTGACACATACCATTCTGGGCCCCATTAAATACTGTAGAGCCCTCTCTAGTCCTAATCTCTGGTCGAGATAACACTGATGCAGAAATTGGTCTATAGACAACTCTTGATCCAGCTCAGATCAGAGCAGGGGTGCAGGTCAGCTTGGTGCAGGAAAAGGTTTGTGGGTTGATTATATCTTAGTTTGATTCCACTCTTGCTAAATTTTTTAACATAGCTGTAAATTTCTTCTCTACTCTCCTGAGGGTAATTACCAGCACTAATAACTGTCTATGTTCTTTTGCTCCACTCAGAAACAGGCTTTCTCAGAACAGATGAATATTTCTACTTAACTCCAGGGCAATTTGTTACAATTCTGCTTCATTCCAATAATGGGGTAACTGTTTCATAAATTTAGCAGTCTATAGTGAAAAGTTGTTGTTTCTGCTCCACTCCTTTAAGGAAACTTGACAGTAGTGGTGTCCATTGCTTCTCTGCTTCAATACACTAGAGTTTCTATTCCACTCTGCCAAAAGTTTTTTTACCTAAAATTTATTAGAGAGATATATGTTGAAAGGAACAATCCTGGAGAGTGTCTACCTCTGCCAAAGTGAAAAGGACAGCTGCCAACTAAACAGACACAGGGCTTATATAGAGCTTCAGAGGGCAGAGGTTATCCACAGAGAAGAGTAGCAGGGTCAATTTTACTCACACTTCAATTCCTGAGCTTGAATATCTTTAGAGAAAGGTTGGAATTAATAATCAGGGTTTGATTGACTTGTGCTCATTTTGTCAAGTGAACAATGGGTTTCCTTGGCTCTGACTTCCTCAATTTAAAATTGGGTTTATTTTACTAGCATTTGTGTCTTACACACAGGACTTTAAAATTTTTTCAGGAGTATTCTAGTGCAAGCAATTAAGAACAGACATTCAAATCTGGAAAGAGATTGTTGACAACATCACATTTTTCTAAAAGACATATAATTATATAACATTAAAATTCCTTGGATAAAAAGTTCAGAGATACTTTAATAAGTTCCTATTATCTTAATAAGTACTCAAAGACTAATATAATATGCAAAGGATATAGCAGACTGATTGCATATAAAATCTTTACCACTGGTATAGCATGTGGAATTTAACCACATTAAATGTATGCATATCCTGACAGTAAAATTTTTCTTATAATTTTCAAAATTGCTGACATATTCAAAGTATTTAAGAAACTGGTTATATTTGCATTCATGTTTTAAATATATATTTTTAATAATGAGAATTGCTTTAATATACAAATACTTTAACATTGATTATATTTGAAAAAGTAGTCTTCTGTATGTATTCTTTTATGGGCTTGAAAATGACTTTTTTGTTCAAAGGCTTTACCACACTGATTACAATCATAGGGTTTCTCTCCAGTATGTGTTATTTTATGCATCTGAAGACTGGTGTAATATGCTAAGGCTTAATGAGAATGATAATATTTAAAGAGTTTCTCTGCAGTATGTGTTCTTTTATGAGCTTGAAGAGTACAATTTTGTGCAAAGGCTTTACCACACTGATTACATTCATAGGGTTTCTCTCCAGTATATGTTCTTCTATGCACTTGAAAATGATGGTTTTGTGCAAAGGCTTTACCACACTGATTACATTTATAGGGTTTCTTTCCAGTATGTGTTCTTCTATGGGTTTGAAGATGATAGTTTTTTGCAAAGGCTTTACCACACTGATTACATACATAAGGTTTCTCTCCAGTATGTGTTCTTTTATGTCCTTTAAAAGAACTGAGGACTGCAAAGGCTTTATCACACTGATTACATTCATAGGGTTTCTCTCTAGTGTGTGTTCTTTTATGTCCTTTAAGACAACTGAGGTTTCCAAAGGCTTTACCACATTGATTACATTCATAGGGTTTCTCTCCAGTATGTATTCTTTTATGTCTTTTAAGAGAACTGAGGTCTGCAAAAGCTTTACCCCACTGACTACATTCATAGGGTTTCTCTCCAGTATGTGTTTTTTTTTATATCCTTTAAAAGAACTGAGGACTGCAAAGGCTCTACCACACTGATTACATTCATAAGGTTTCTCTCCAGTATGTGTTCTTTTATGAGCTCGAAGAGTACTGTTATGTGAAAAGGCTTTATCACATTGATTACAAGCATAGGGTTTCTCTCCAGTATGTGTTCTTTTATGTCCTTTAAAAGAACTGAGGACTGCAAAGGCTTTACCACACTGATTACATTCATAGGGTTTCTCTCCAGTGTGTGTTCTTTTATGTCCTTTAAGACAACTGAGGTTTCCAAAGGCTTTACCACATTGATTACATTCATAGGGTTTCTCTCCAGTATGTATTCTTTTATGTCTTTTAAGAGAACTGAGGTCTGCAAAGGCTTTACCCCACTGACTACATTCATAGGGATTCTCTCCAGTATGTGTTTTTTTTATATCCTTTAAAAGAACTGAGGACTGCAAAGGCTTTACCACACTGATTACATTCATAGGGTTTCTCTCCAGTGTGTGTTCTTTTATGTCCTTTAAGGCAACTGAGGTTTCCAAAGGCTTTACTGCATTGATTACATTCATAGGGTTTCTCTCTAGTATGCGTTCTTTTATGAGTTTGAAGAGTACTGTTTCGTGCAAAAGCTTTACCACACTGCCTACATTCATAGGGTTTCTCTCCAGTATGTGTTCTTTCATGAGTTTGAAGAGTACTGTTTTGTGCAAAAGCTTTACCACACTGATTACATTCATAGGGTTTCTCTACAGGATGTGTTATTTTATGAGCTTGAAGAGTACTGTTATGTGCAAAGGCTTTACTACACTGATTACATTCATAGGGTTTCTCTCCAGTATGTGTTCTTTTATGGGTTTGAAGAGCAGTGGTTCGAGCAAATGCTTTACCACACTGATTACATTTATATGGTTTCTCTCCAGTATGTGTTCTTTTATGAGCTTTAAGGGTACTGTTTTCTGCAAAGGTTTTACCACACTGATTACACTTATAGGGTTTCTCTCCAGTATGTCTTCTTTTATGAGTTTTCAGATGAATGAGTTGTGCAAAGGCTTTAGCACACTTATTACATTCATAGGGTTTCCCTTCAGTATGTGTTTTTTTATGGCTTTGAAGATGACTGATGTTTAAGGGTTTTGCCAAACTGAATATATTCATATGGTTTCTCTTCAGAACATGATGTTTTATGGTTATGAAGATTACAGTCTGCTGCAAAAGTTTTATCACAGTTATTATATTCATAGGTTTTCACTTGAGTATGTGTTTCTTCATGCATTTTAAAATATCTCTGCTGTGTAAAAGATTTACCACACTTATTGCATTTATAGATTTTCTCAACAATATGTATTCTCTTATAATTTTGAAGATCACTGTGCTGTGCAAATGTTTTATCACATTGCTCACATTCCGGAAAATTCTCTCTAGCATGTGTTCTTTTGTGCATTTTAAGAATACTGTGATAAGATAGAGATTTAACACATTGATTAGATTACTTTCCATAATGTTTCTGTGCACACATTTCAAGCAAGCTAGAATATTCAAAGGCTTTCACAGATTTAGTATATATGCAAAGTTTCTAACTTGTTACACTCCCCTTTTGACAGCAAGTGTAAATCACATCTTATGTAGTGTGATATACTAATAAGAAATATGAAAAGCCAATTACTTGCATACTTCAATTGAATTCAACAACTATACTCAGTATACGGACTGCTACATATCTTCTAATTGTTCTGAGAGTTGTATGCTACATTTTTCAGTAATCCTATGTGCCTATGGATGTACATAATATACCTCCCAATATAACTTCCCAATAGCACTAAACTCCAGAGTCACAACTAATGCTAACTTTACTATGGATTACTTGTTGACAAGGAGTCTTTCAAAATACACACATCACCACAATAATGTACATATCATTGTAATATAGGTAGCATAAAATAAATGCCCTGACACTTCAACAGCATAGTGATCATAATCCTATGTTTAAATAATCGTATTTGTTACACCTTATTTTATTGACTACTTAAGAGTGTCTTGCAAAGACAATTCATGTTCCCAAAGTTCAAGTGTATTTTTAAAAATTTAATAATTATTCATTCATTTTAGCTGTCTTTATTTACACAGCAGCTTTTCTAAAATTTTCAGAACATATAACAGTTTTTGAAAGGCACATTTGTACCAACTTACACATCAAAATAACCTTTTATGCCTTCTAGAATTTTGGCAATGTTCATCAAAATTATGTTCTTCCCAATGGTATCCTAAAATATAGTAACAAAAAAACATCTATTATATACATAAAATCATTTAAAATTCTAAATACTTTATTGAATTTAAAATCCATGCCTGATTTTATTATCATTTATCTGATTTTTCAAAAAATTGCAAAAAAAAACCAGTTACAAAGAACCATTTTTTTCTTTACATAAAGATCATTTAGTCCTACCTATTGTTGTGAGGATTTCATAGGTTTCCAGCATTACATCTTTGTAAAGATTCTTCTGGGAAGGCTTTAGCAAGGCCCATTCTTCCAAAGTGAAGTTGACATGCACATCATTATAAGTCACTGCATTCTAAAATAAACGATGTATGTTTACAAGCAAAAGCATGATGCTGTCAATATTATAAAAGCATATTACTAGGACAGAATAGTCATATAATCCTGGTGTTCTACTCATTGATTCTGTGACAAACACACTATAATGTAATCACCACAGACAGAAAACTGAATAGGACTTTCAAATCTGTCATTTCAGTGTAGATATCCTGGGATATCATCTTGCAAAAAATGAAAATTAAGGAAAAAAAGTCATCAGTATAGAAGACACATGACAGAAATTGTATGAACAGGTACAGACTGAAAAAGTTAAAAATAAGATGGACAACCTGGATGTTTTGGTTCATGCCTTCAAACTCATCTGTCAGGAACCAAAGACAGTTATATATGCATGTGAGGCAAATGAAAACATAGTCTATGAAATAAGATCTAGGAAAGACAAAATTACATACTAAAACCCATATCCTATTATGGAAAACTCATTCAATCAAACAAAAATAATAGAAATAAGAGGTGTATACTGAATTTCCTACAAAGAATTATACATTCTCTCCAGTTCTATATTTGTATTCCAGAAACCAAAATTGCCCCATATTTAAATGTACCATCAAGAAGAGTTTACTATCATTTACTAGTTTTTAATAAATTACAAATGAACAGTTGAAAACATTGCCAAGATAATTATAAATTATAAATAATCAGTATAGTGCAGGAGAGATGATTCAGTAGAAAAAGTTGTATTGGTATTGTCTGTAAACCACATGTTTCAGTAAACACATGGGGGATCATATTCATTATTTTATGTTTAGGATTTCTGAGAACATCTTTGGATCATTGTGATATCCAGGAATCCACATTGTGAATATTTTGCATAGAGGTAAAATACTTATATTAATTATAAATATTCAAAACACATAACAGGCTAGAAGAAAGTCATGCACCTGCAATGCAATTGAAAGCACATGTTTAAATACATTATTCTATCTGTGACAGAATTCAGGGCTAATAGGGACGTTTTTCCAAGAGTGAAGAATAAAAACACAAGGAACTCTTTGGGGTTTATCTAGAAAGATTTATGCAATTAACTCTCAAAGGTCCCTTACTGGCTCTCTGAATCTGCCACCCATTCATGCCTGAAAAATAACCATTGCATCACCATCTTTGGCCATAAGTTTTCATCGTTTCTTGCTTCTAAGAGCAACATATGTTTCATGATTCTGCAAACTGAGATTTCTTCAGTAAAAAGGACACCAACATGCTGGGACTACAGGGAAGTAATTTTTATATAAAATTTCAATCTGGGAGTAGGAATCAATTTTCTTAACCCTTCCATAAATTTAAAAGTTAGCTGAATAAAGTCTTGCACTTAGGGCACTTTAATAAGCAACTATATTATAGCAAGGGTCTTCTTGGTAATAGTTCCAAACTTCTTAAAAATTTATGACTGTTTTAGCACTTAACTGACATCTGAATATACCTTTTCATTTTTAATTTAGTCCTACTTGTTTTTATTTAACAGTACACCTTAATAATTCATTGGTAACAATCATGAAATACATTCAATATTACATTTAATCAATTATTTTTAATTCTACTATTGTAGCCCAAACACCAAACAACTGAGCCCAAAGTTAATTTTTTGTGGAGTGTACATATTTCTAATGGAAATCCTATTATCTCAAACTATTGTTGGCCAATACTCTTAACATGTCCATCTTTCTGGTTATATCTGAATAGCTAATTAGGTTTGGTACAAAATTTCTATGATTTTGCCACCTAAAATCCTGATATCTTTAACATTTTTACAAAATGCATTATTCGGGCTGGAGAGATGGCTCAGCCGTTAAAGGCTAGGCTCACAAAATGCATTATTCTGAAGTTCTATGTAGCAATAAAACCACATTTTATGTTTCACTGTTTTGGTCTAAATTGCTTTTATGTTCCTTTAATTACATTCTGTAATCAAAAGCATCTTAGTCAATGAATGGGATTACTTGGTTTATTGTGTGAGAGCACATTCTATCATGTTGGATGCTTAGAATAGCCATTAAAGCTAATAATTGAAGGTAAAACTTATGGATAAACATTGTTTTATAGCTTTCTGTCTGGTCTAGTCACTGTCTCATGCTCAAGTATCCCTTTTTTCAAGTCCAAGCCAACTTGCTCAGAAATATTTCCACCTCAGTGAATAATAGTGTCCATAGCAAACAAAATCAATACAATATTTTATATATAGAAACCTAATTTTCTAATTTTGGCACAGCCTCAATTGATATTCGCTCAGATTATTCTAGGCTTTGTGACATTGACAACAGAGACTAATAAGGAAAAAAGACAGTAATACAAAAATTTAAGCTTCAAAGCCAAAACATCAAGTATAGTAATTACTTTAAAAGCAGTAAACCAAACATTAAGATAGCAACAACTTGAAGATACAAGTATTCCCAAAATGGGAGGGGGCATTCATCTAGGATAAAGAAAAATTTAAAAAGTCTTTCCAAAAAAAATTGCCAAACTGACAAAAACAATGTAGACAAACCTTGATCACAGCAAGATAATATCAGGAGAAAGAAAAAATATTCTCAGTAGACATAGTAACATAGATGTTTTGGGATGAGATCTAAATATTTTAGGCAAGTTCTACAGGAAACTAAAAATCATTGGGTAACAAACTTTTCTCCCAAGGAATTGGCATTAAATTTGGCTATCCAAAACAAGTTGATCTGCTCTTAAACTATATAAATAGATACAATAGGAAATGTAATCATCAGCTCATGTTTATATATTTATGTGCATAGACATATTACAGTAATCATAGCAAAAGAAAAACAATTTAAGATAGAGATAGTTAGAGGATATAACAAACTGTCTTTGTGCTAGGAACCATTTCCCAATTTATGACACCATGAAATTTTATTAAGTATTATGAATGCTCACACACACATATATATATAGCACAAATAAAGCAGTAAGAACAATTATCAACGGTAGTCAAGACCATCTCCATGGCATGCAGAAAAACATATGATACTATCAAAAGGCTAAAGCATTTAGCATAGACAAATTATGGACTTTGGGCAAGAATGTATAACTATTGTATAGCTAAGTAAACATGGAAGTGAACTGACATAAAATAAGTTAACAATGTAACCATAGATCAATGGACATCTAATTTCTCTACTTAGATAGTTTGAAATAAAGGAGATTATGGTTGACATTATAATACATGTGTAGCAAAACTTTAAAGAATAAGTGACTGAGAATGATCAAACTTGAAGCCACATTTATAGCTCAATTTCCTCCTAAGTCTCAGGGTTTATTTTAGAAGATATGGCAGTAAGAGCATAAATTGAAAAGGTAAAATCAATTCCCTCAGATCAGTTCCCCTAAAACTCATACATAGTACTGAAAGAGATCACAGCTGAAGCCTCCCTTTCCCTTGAATACAACTCCTGTGAATTTTACATACCATCACTCCTATCCCTATTACCCTAAAAATTTGACTGCAGCCCAGTTACCAATACCAGCAGGCATTCTCAGTAAATATATCATATCAAAACAGCAGGCCAATAAAACAAAACATACAAAACTATCACATGCTGAAATAATAAGAAAGAAAAAACAAAGAATAACAAATACACACAACTTAGAAAAAAACACATCACAACACCTAGACCAATAATTATTCTAAATCTGGATTCCTAGATATCAGAATAAATAAAAAAAATAAGAGAAATAAAATAGGTGGTGGTGCTACACACTGTATCCCAGTTTTTAGATTGTAGAAGATGATGGACCTCTGAAGTTTCATATCAGTCAGATATATAATTTAAGATACAAGACAGCAACATTACATAGGAAAATCTGTCTTCAGAAACTGAGAAAATGAAACATAGTCAATTACAGTGAGCTCAATGTGTTTAGAATCTAGCCATCCTAGCAAACACAGCATAATCTGAATATTCAAAAATGACTAAAAAACAAGTAAATGACCTTAAAAACCACTATATGAAGATTATAGCAGTATTTAAATAGTAAATGAATAAAATTAAAGAAAGTTACAAAAACACAAACAATTGGTGAAACAGAATAAGCCTCTAAGTAAAGCCAAAAAGAAAAGTTGGAGATAAATAAATCTGTTCAAAATGGATGAAATGAAAATGAAAATCAAACCAAGGAAAAAAATTAAAGTGAAAGAATTGTTGAAATCAAAAGTATAGGTATATAACAGAAACTAGAAGCAATTTTCACAAAAAAAAAATTAGAAATAAAAAAATAATCTCAGGTATTGAAGATAACTTGGAATTACTGGATATTTTGCTCAAAAAAAATTAAATCACACCAAGAATTACTGAAATAAATATCCAAAAAATAAGAAAGAAAAGAAGAAAAAGAAGAAACTTGGGTAAAAGGCACAAAGAATATATTCAACCAAATAATAGAAAAAAAAGTCCCTAAACTGAAAGAGAAAAGGTCTTTCAAAGTAAAAGAAGTATACAGAACAGCAAATACATTGAAAAAAAAACAAAAAATGCTTTCACTACCTCATAATCAGAACATTAATAATTTATAACAATCTATGAATATTAATAGCTGCAAGGAAATAGCACCAAGAAATAAATAATGGCAAACCTACTGTGATTATCTTTGCATTTTAGTTGAGAATCCACCAAACATAGAAAGTTTCAGAATTTAATAGAGGTTAGAGTTTGCATTCATTACTTAAAAGCCTGTCTCAAAAAAAAAAAAAAAAAAACAGCAATAATGTCAAACAAAGATGAAGTAAAATAGATTTATTTATGATGGGGGCATAAACACAGGCATGAGAAACATTGCTCTGCAATAAAAAAAATTGGTTAATTTCTAGAATTCGTGTAGATTCCATATAGATGCTAAAGTTATCTATAATGTCAGTTGCAAGGAAACAGATATCTACTTCTAACCTCTATAGGTGGAAAACATATATATTTATACAAAGGACAAACATAGAAAGATACAAAGAATGGATCAACTCTTTTAATGAGTAATTTTTAATAAAAATTGAGGCAGTAATGGTAACATAATGTTTTGCTTTACAAAGATATAAATAGGTAGTAGTATAAAAAATAAACACTGAGATTATATAAGTAGGTTTACAAGGCTGATTCAGACTATGCTCAATCTCTTGGTCACGCTATTCTTTTAGATGCCATATAACAACAAGACTAAACAAAGCACTGAATGTCACTACAAGGAGGACTATATGACTTAGAAGAAAATACCCTGGAACTGCAGCAAAACTTTATTCTTTAATTTATATGTTGCTGGAACTTTCTGTATATTAATAAAAATTAATAACAACTTCACTGTAACACATGTAATGTCTACATACTTTTATAGGACAGAACATGTATTCTGAATTTAAGTTATCTAAATTGATGTGTCTCAAATTAAATATGATGATTAAATATTCAAACAAATGACAATCTGCTGGTAAGCAAGAGCTATATTTGGTAGCAGATTTTGCATTTGATGCACTACATGACAAAGCTTTCTCAGCAAAACTAACTTAGATATATTGTTTTATTCATTATATTTATTCAAAACATAAAAGCAAGGTAAATGTACTTTAAGTAAGATTTTTTTAGTCTTTGTGAGTAAAAGAGATACTTTCTTCCATGTGGTCTCAAAACTATTCACAAAAAAATCTTGAGACTTTATTCCAAGGTAGAATAGAGAAAACAAAATGACACTTAGAAACTAAGAAATAAAATCATCTTGCAGCAGAACAATCCTATTGTAAGAAAATCCACAAATCAAGTAAAATTAATATAAAAGATTAATTAAGCAAAAGGCTAGATATAATTACAAAAACAGTATCAAAGGTTTTTTCTTAGTGGCTGGTTGTAAATCAGTGGTGGCTTCCTTGCAATGGTTTAAAGACAAATGTCTGGACAATCTTGTATATTCTATTATCCTAATCTCTAACAGACCTAATTGCATAAACTTATCTTTGTGCTATTTTAAAGGCAGTCATTCCTCACTTAAGTGTTATTTTATGAAATGTACTATCTCTTGAACATTGGCAAATCCTTATATTATTAATTCTACTCTGTTACACCATGCCTTACTATTAAAGTGCTACCTAACACATACAATGTTTTTTATAACCTAAACAAAATTAAGTATAAATGATTTGTACAGTTAAAATTAAGTGTAAATGGTAAAATCTCTAGAAGTTACTTAGAATATAGAGCTTTTCAAAATGGCAAGATGTTTTCCCTGAGTGCAACAAAAATATGCTAAAATATAAAAAATAGGTTTTTTTACAAGTATAGCTCTTTGGTTCTAATTTTGTGAACAGATTTAGTCTACAGAACATTATTCAGAGGCCTTATATTTGGTGCAATAAATTTCTAGAAAACATGGTACCTGGCAGGAAAGGGATTCTAGCTGCAATATCCCACACAGATCTCAAATGGACTCACCATACCTGCTTCCATATCTTACCATGTGCTCAATTCCATCTGTAGACATTAGCCCCTCACACACTATGACCTGGCATCCCAGCTCAATCATACTCTCTGCTCAGCTCCCTACAACAGCACAAACAGTACATCACACAAAATTGCTGATGCAAGCTCTTCTTCAATGCCAAGACTAAAGCAGGCAATAGGAAGGATCACTTCTACCTGCCAGGTTACCAGAAAAGCCTGATTGGCTAATGAAAACTAAACACTACTTCCCTTATGATAATACTGCACTTAAAGACACAGTCCAGTGCATGGTGACCTTGGAGTTCACCCCAGACAATGAACATTTTTAGATTAGGAAAGATATGTGTTTCAATAGCACTGGAGTCTGACTCTATTAGATGGCCAGGCTATCTATTTAAATTCCAAAGGCACATTCCCTTCTTCATACTAGATAAAGGCAATCTGTGACTAGCCAAACTGTATAGCCCATTATACTATGCAAAGAGGTGTAAATTCCTGTCACACAGGTGAAAAAGAGCCCAGAATATTTACAACTAAAAAGAGATTTAAAAAAAAAACACTGATGAAAAGCCTCTGGCCTATTTATTTTGTACCACAAGTTCTTAGCAACTTTTTTATTTGAAAATATTCATTATGCCCCACTGCTTCCCTTCTCCAAATACTCCCTCAAGCTTCCCCACCCCATTCCCCCATCTATTGAGCACTGAATCTCAAGGTGAGATATTTCATTATGGCATTTCCAGTTGAAGTAGGTCTGATTTTATTCCACTAGTATCAAGGCTAAGTAAGGTGTTCCTTTAAAGTAAATGAGTTCTGAGAATCCAGTTCATGCACCAGAAATAAACTCCTGTTTTACTGCAAGAGGCTTCACAAACTGTTCACACTGTTTGACTCTCATCTATACTTAGAGGGTTTATATTTTATGAAGGCTCAGTGATTATTTCAGTCAGTAAACTACCAATAGCTGGGATTAGGCATTTCTTTGCGTGTCCTAATGATCCTAATCCCTTTGTTCATATAGTCTCTGCCTTCTTTATAGCTGAACTAGATGATCAAGTCCATGCTTAGCTATAGACCTCTGCTTCTGACTCTATCCATTGCTAAATAAAGGTTCTATAATGACAATTATTATAGTGATTTATTTGACCCTAGGGGAAGTCATGTGTTGGCACACTGTATTTTTGCTTGGAGTCTTAGCTAGGGACATCTTATGTGTTCTTACATGTTTCCATAGCACCAGGTTTCTTGCTAACCCCACAATGGCTCGTTCTCTCAAAATAAATAATTTTTGTTCTCTTTCTCTGTTGCTCTTGAATGGGCCATTGTAAAAAGGAAACTTACCATCTGTGCTGTTAAATTGTAAACTAACTGTAAACTTATTAGAGAAATGCCATGCCTTGCTCACACGCCCCACACCAGGAATTCAGCTTGCCCACGTTTGAGGAAGCACCAGATGGGCTCTCAGATAGCGCTGGAATTCGTTTACCCACCCAGATTCCGAAGAGCACCTGGCCCAACCAGCTGAGCCTTGATGACTCCATTTCCCCCTCCCCCATAGAACTTCCCTTAAAAGCTCTGTAAGCCTTGGGCTTGGGGTCACTAGCTTCCCTTTTTTGCTGGTGACCCACAGGCCCGTGTTCATTAAAGCTTCTTTTTGCTACCCGATATTGGAGTGAAGCTCTCTGTTTTGGGGTGCCGACTCTAACACTCTTTCCACTAAACAATCTCATTCTCTCATAATGTTCTTCAGAGCCATTGTTTTACTCTCTTTAGAGCCCAAGTTTTTTAGAAATTCTGTCAAGTATTTAAAATCATCCAAGCCATCCAGTCTCCATAATGGAAGAACTACAAAGATCTTAACGTTTCATTGGTAGATATCCAATTTCAGACTAACTTGACCTCAGCCTTTGAGACAATCCAATAAATCCACTTTCTAGGTAAAATGCTTATATCTCAGTCATCCAGAGAGACCACCAGAGATAGAGATGTCTGAAATACAACAGCAAGATTTATTGTCAGAGCCATAGAAGCCTAGGCAGGGAGGTCATTCTCCACACTGCAATTGCAACTCATGAGTGTGGTGCAGGGAATAGCTGAGAACCCCAAGTTCAACAAAGTTTTTATAGGCAAAGACCACAGAGGCAGAGTTGTTACTTGGGGTCAAGGACACAGTTGTGTTGTTAATGAACTGGTGTTGTGGGACATTTACAGTTTAACATTCCTGCTGGTATGGCTGGCAGGATCATTTGGTGTCTTTATCTCTTAGGTGATTCTCTCCTAGACCTATGCAAGCCCCTGCCCAGAAAGTGAAATTAAACTCTATTTTTTCTCTATGGCTACTAGAATACAAAATATGGTTTCTTGAACTAAGTTTGTTCTCTTTACTAAATACAGAGAGAGATTTATTTAACCAGTTCAGTAGAAGCAAAACTTTTATTTATACTGCTGTGTTTTTATTCAGCTGCTCACTGATTTGCTTAGCAAGTGTTCATAAAGTCATACTTCCTTCCACCATTTTTCCAAAGTATTTTACTTATTGTAAAGACTACATTTTACATTAATGTTAAATTTTCCAGAAATTGAAATGAATTGTAGAAAAAAACTGCTAAAGCTTTATAATGTCTATTTTCATTCAGTTTGCACCAGCAAACATTGAAAAAAATGAATTTTTAAGTTTATGAAGCCCTATGTTTAGAAAAAAAGGGCCAGTCAAAGAAATATATCCAGATCCCAGAAAGTAGAAAAAAATGTTAAAAAATCCCTCTAAAAGAAATACATTTTAGACATAAAATCAGAGCCAAAGAAACAATTATTATTATTCTTTATCAACTGAGCACCAAACCATCAAATCCTAAGCATAGCATTCTGACAATATCTGAGTTTTCAAGCTCAGGTATTAAAATCTAAATAAATTTCATACTTAAAATGTCCCTAGAAATCTTCTGCACTTTAGAAGCCCTATATCAGCCCTGGGACTGTGCAGTTGGCAGCTACGAATTTTTGCCTTGGCAGAGGACTCTTTTCTCCAAAATAAATTTAATAAATGAGTTTTGGGAGCAGAGCTTCATCCATTAGTACAAATGAGAATTTGCCTGGAGGAGTAGAGCAGAGAAGCACTGGAATACCTTTTCTGAAAGACTCCCTTGAAACACCAGAAGAGACTGCTACATTTCTGCAGTGAATCCCCATATTCTTCAGTCTGAAAGTTTATTAGATGAAAAAAGTCTCTCTAGTGTCTGAATCTTTTGCTCATCTTTTTCTATTTACCTTAATGTCTACCTTCAGGTTTTTAATCTTAATACCAATTATAATTAATGCTAGCAAAGTAAACTTTAATATCTGAGAAGACTTGAAAGACATTCATTTTCCCAACTTGAAAAAACAATTATAATTCTTCCCTCCATTAAGAAGTTGGTAAAGTCTCATACATCCTTCACTGTTCATATAGAATGATAGGACTTGGGGCTTTTAGAAGTACTGGCTAATCTAGTTCCATACTCACTTGACCAACTGAATATTTTATCTTTGACAGTGTCATTAAATACTGCAATCATCAGGGAAATTGTTCCCTTCTCCCATGTTCTGATCCTTCCTATAGAGTGCCACTCCAAGGAATACACACTCAGGCAGATAATATAGTAAAAACCTATTTTTGTCAAGTCTAACTACAAGCTGGAAAAGAGAAATTAATCTCCAGGTGAGTTGTACACAGCTGCATAGCTGACCACAACATGCAAATGAATTCTGGGAAGATTTAAACCTTGCTGGATATATTAAATTAATTGCAGTTTTTAATTGCTCTATCCTTTCTTTGCAGGTGCATGTTCTCAGTTTCTGTCCATGAAGCTTTCATCTACTATTTTCTTTCTTTTTTTATTTCGAGTAGATTTTTTTAAGTTTAGAATATCCAGCAGACCTGTTAATAATGTATTCTTCCTTTGTTTCATAATTTCATTTTAGGTGTCCTCGGTCAATAGAATATATTGTAAATACAAAATTACCAAGTAAAATTCCTGGAGAAGCTAAACATTCTAAATTTATATCTTGTACATTTGAGTACTAATATAGCATTGACCTGGTTGAAACAGAGGCTCGAGGAACTAGTGGGCTATTTTCTCAACATTTTTACATCTTTTGAAATTGTCACAGTATAAAACTTTAATGGACATATGGAAAGTTATTTACAAAATGCAGATAATCATCCTCACATTGGAAAGACTTTGTGGTCAACTTCGGAGAGAACCTGAGAAGTATAGTGTGAGTTCCATGTACTAGAGATATGAACACCCTCCAGGAAGATCTATGAAATGTTATTTTGGGAGGTGTACTGAACAACATCAAGGAATGTATATGCATGTACATGTTGTGATATATCTTTGCTATGTCAGAAAAACTTATTATATATTTAACTCAGGCTGTATATATCAGCTTGTTTAAAGTGAACTTTAAATAACTAAATAGTCAGAGCAGTCTCACCATTTATCAATGGGCAGATGATAAAAACATATTTCCAGATGTGCAGAATAACTATATGCCTTTAATTACAGTATCCTATATATTGCCTGCAGCACAATGTTATAAAACATTTTCTCTATTAAGACTCTCTTTGTTTAGGTGGCTCTATCTTGTGTCAATTAACATAAAACTGGCCACCACAACCACAGATGTGGATAATACCTTACAGAAAGTTTTGTAAATTCTGCTATTTTCCTCAGTGTATATAAAATTCTGTTCACAACTTTGGTAAGCATAATATAATACCATTATCCATAAACAATGTAGGCTCACTAAAATAGAGGTGTATTACAGAAACTGCAAGATGGCTTGAGAAACAAAATCACTGGCCCATGAACCTGAAGCCCTGAGTTTCATTCCTAGAATTCACATGATGAAAGAAGACGAAGATTTTGAGAGAGTTCTCCTTTGCCCAACACAGCCACATAGCTTAAGCAAAATTATGTACACACATAAAGAGAATAAATAATAAATTAATGTAAATAAAGTATGCTACAACTAAAAAACCTATGATGATGAGAGATATGATGTGTCATGTTTGTTACTGCAGCACTCAGGAGCCTGAGGCAACCTAAATTACACAGTGAGTTCCAAAATAATCTGTGATACATAGCAAGATCTTGACTCAAGAAAAAGTGAAAAGGATCATGGTACCACACGTCTGTACATTTTGATTTCAGGAGGCTAGGGCAGGAAGAGAATGAGACTGAGGTCAATATGTCTTACAGGGATAACTTAGCTTAAATGGACTATTACAGAGTTTAGCATAGTGTATCTGTTTACTAGGGGTATAGTGTTATTTTGGTGTTTATAGCTGCTGTCTGATGCAAGTGTGGCTAATAGTTGGGTATTTGGGGAAGCTATCTCAAATAACTCAACAGTCAATATTTTTATGTCCAGTCTATAAGACATAGGCACAACCTGTGCCACCTAGCACCTCTCAGTGTTTTGCAAATTCCAGGCCATCAGAAAAGAATTCTTCAGACAAGTATCTACAGTCACACATTTATTGGACCCTGCTCTAAGCAAACTGATTATACTGAGACCACAGAACCACCCTAAGACACAGAATGAATCACCTCTATTTGGTCCAGAAGCTTAATGAAAAAAATGCTCCTGAATTACACACACAGCCAAAGTGGACTGGACCAAGAATAATACCTGAAACACAGGCAATGCTTGCACCAATTGAAAATACAAAAACAAATAAAACATGAGTAGATATCAGTGCAAGAAAACATAAAATGACGTTAAATGTAATATGTCCTCACCAGAAAAGAGCAGTTTTGCAAAGACAAAACCTGAATATTATAATGTTGCAAAAGGTAAAGAAAACCATTTTAAAAATATATTTAAAAAGGTAATGGAGCCATCTTGTTAGTGTGTGACGTTTTATAGGAGAGTTGAGTCCATTGATATTAAGGGAAATTAGTGACCATTGATTCATAATTCCTGCCATTTTTGGTGGTAACTTGTTTGTGTTTCCTTTCTCTAGAGTATCCTAAAATTCACAGGCAAATGGATGGATTTGGAGAATATCCTCCTGAGCGAAGTCTCACAAACTCAGAGAGACAAGCAGGGGATGTACTCACTCACTAGTGGTCTCTAAACAAACAAACAAGAAAAAAAGCCAAACATGCCCAAGAGGCAAACCACAACCACCGAACAGCTTGGGATCAGAAACATCCTGGACTGACCCTTCAAACCCCAGTCCAACTATAGGAACACCTGACTCACTCTTGAGGGAGCGGGGACAAAACTGGATTTGGCCGGGAGTGAAGACTGATCCAAGCATTGTTGGGCCAGTGTGACCATAGGACTGACGGCTCCCTGCCAAGGGAGGGGATGGGGAGTTGCAGAGAAGAAAAATGATCAGATGTGGTGGGAGGGGGAAGAGACCTTCAATAAGGATATACAGGGATGGAAAAAAAATTCAGAGGGAAAGCTGAACACAAAGAAAATATACGTGTAGTAATCTTATTTGCATTTCCACCCTTGATAAGCCATGCTTATGATTATTATCCTCTGTATAATTATTGTTAACTCTTTGGCATTTTTTTTTTAAAAATTCTTTTTACTGTTTTTTTTTTGATAAATACAAAATAAAGAAGAAAAAAAAAGGTAATGGAGGTCTTTAATGTAAAACTGCAAATTCCCTTAGAAAAAATTGAAGAGAAAAACAAAACTAATAAAAAATAATAAATAACCCAAAGAAAGCAAAAATAATGAAGAAAATGTATCAAAAGTTGAATGAACAATTTTAAAACACAGAAATTCAAATAGAAGTTATAAGTAAAATTCAAACTGAGGGAATGAGGAATAAAATATCTGAGAAAACAAACAGGAACTACAAATGCAAGAATAAAAAACAGAATAAAAAAGACAAGAGAGAGAATCTCTGGCATTGAAGATACAATACAGAATATAGATGTCAGTAGAAAAAAAACCACTAAAGCAAAAAAGCCATAACACAAACTTCCATGAAATCAGGAGCCCAATAAAAAGACCACACCTAAGAATAATAAGTATAGATAAAAAGGAAGAATGCCAGGCACAGAAAATATTTTCAACAAAATCAAAGTAGAAAAATTCCCAGTCAAATAAATGTGAAGATAAAAGAATCTTACAAAACACCAATATGCTGGATCTCCCAGAAAAGTTCACTCCCCAAATAATAATCAAACCACTAGATATACTCAATAAAAAGAGTAATATTAAGAGCTGAAAAGGACAAAAGATAAGTAAGGTATAAAGGCAAACCCATCAGTGTAGAACTCCACAGGCCCATTAGAGTAAATTTTAATTTCTCAATGGAAACTCTGCTTGGACAGTTGTTATGCAGACAATAATATACTATGGACATCAGTCAATATTATTATATCAAACAAAACTCCCAATCTACATAGATGGAGTAAATAAGATTTTACATGACAAAATGAGATTTAAATAATACTTATACACAAATTCAACCCTACAGAAACCACAAGAAGAAAAATCTCATCCTAAGGAAAATAGATATACCCACAGAAACACAAAACCTAGATTATCACAAGCAGCAAAATCCCAAGATGGAAAACATACACACTCCACAAAAAACAACAGGATTTAACAATGACTGGACATTAATATGCATTAATATAATGGACCCAATTGTCCTGTATAAAGACACAGGCTAATGGAATGGATGAAATGCAGGATCAATCCCTCAGTCACATACAGGAAACACATCCCAACTTCAAACATCTCAGAGGACAAGGTTTGAAAAAGAGATTCTGATTAAATAGATTTAAGCAAGCTAATGTAGATGTAGTATTTAACAAAACAGACTTTAAATTACAATCACAGGTATTTGAGAAAGACATTTGATTTTAAAAGTTAATTGGAAAAATCAGAAATAGCCAAAGTTTGCTCATGTCATACTGGCGTTCTCACTTTTTTTCTAATTTAAAAAAAAAATCATTGTTTTGAACATTCGTCATTTTAGGAATAAAATCTCAATGAGACAAACTACTGGTTTAAATTGAAATATTGTTCAAAAACAATTACATACCACTATGTTTCAGCATTTTTAGAAATGGACATATACAGCAAGAATTTCTGATTACCAAAATCTTATAGTTTTTCACACAAAATACACATGAAAATTATAAATAGAAGCTTGGGATGCATCTTATCTAATTGGTGGAGTGGTTAACCTGCAATAATGTTACCCACAGCACATGTAATTGCTGTGGTAGTAGTACACACTTATAATCCCTGAACCATTTGAAAATAGAATAAGGGGCTGGAAAGATGGCTCAGCGGTTAAGAGCACTGTCTGCTCTTCCAGAGGGCCTGGGTTCGATTCCCAGCACCCACATGGCAGCTAACAACTGTCTGTAGTTCCAGTTCCAGGCAAACACCAAGGCAAATAAATAAATAAATAAAGTTAAAAAAAAGAAGAAAATAGAATAAAAATCAGAAGTTCAAGGAGTCAAATAAGGTCAAGGTTAGTATAAGCTACTGAAAATTCTGTCATAAAAAAACTAGAGAAACAATACCAATTCTGTCAAACAGAAAAAATATCAAACAGATTTTCTATGATAGGGCAAAAACTGAAGAAATGAAGAAAATGCACAAGTAAGAGCACTGATTACTTTTCAAGAGGACGTAGGTGTAATTTTCAGCATCCAAATACAAACTTACAGCCACCTTTATTTCGAGTTGCAGAGAATCTGACATCCACTTCAGACCTCCATAGGTAACAGAAATTCAAGTGTTATTCAAACATTTGCAGAGGAAAAGTCAAATAAAAAAATCTAAAATAAAAGCTACTATCTTTCTTTAGGAAACATTTTAGGAAAATTATGAGTCAAAAGTAGTTACATAATGTTTTGGTCTTTAAACACAAGGGCAAGAGTACAAAAACATATGGCAGAATTGCATTCTGAGTTTCACTTGGCTAAATTATAGCCAGGAAAATCTTTGGATACTGGCTATTCTTAATATTTTGTTCTTTTCATTCTCAAGTCAATGTAAATGTCTGTACAACAAACATCAAACAGGTCTTAATGACAGACAAGCTGGGTAAGAACTAGTGCTATAATAATGAGTGTGACTAATGTAACACATCCTGTTTCAGTGGTGAAGAAAAACATAATTTTGGACTGCAGGATATCTTTATTTCTTAATTTGTGTATATCTGGACCTTCTTGGCACATTGTAACTATTTTAAAATGTAATGATAGCTTCACCTAAACACAATGTCTTCATACTTTCATTTCCTGAATTTAAGCAATCTGAACTCAATAATTCTAACTTGAAAGAACAGAAAATAAAATTTCCTTCTACCTGACTGACTGCTTGTAAGTAAGAGCTAAATTTGTTATTAGATTTTACATTTGCCACAATTTAGAAACATTAATTTAGACATCTATTTTGGGAGAAAATAATTGAAATATAAATGTTGAATTACTAGGAACACACAAATAATCTCAGCTTTTGGAAGGTAGCAGGAATGTCCCATGTGCAAGACTGCATGATCTACATTGATGAACTTTCGAAAAATTACTCAGCAACACTAATTCTCATATATCCAATAATTTATTAATTAATAATTGAAAAACAGAAAATATGATAAAACATTTTTGACTTTGTAATTAAAAGAAAGACACTTGCTCACATGCAGCCTCAATACTATCCACAAGAAAAGTTTGAGTATTATTGAATGATGAAATGTAAATAAAAAAGCCTGAAAATCTAAGAAGCAAAGCCATCTAACAGCACAATTTACCTGCTTTGAGAAAACAATAAATGAAATAAAATCTAATACAAAAGATTTATTAAGTGAACTGATTGATCTATTTACTAAAATCATACTGAAAATTATTTTTAAGTCTGAAAAAAGTATTTAGAAAGGCAGCTGCTCAGTGGTAGAGCAATAAAGATAAAATTGTCTAGATTAATGGGAAATTTAATACATGTAAATAATCATACTTCTAAAGTCAAATAAAGTCTTCAAAAAAGGTGAGGAACAATAACGATTTAAAATCATTTTGCATTAATATGGGGCAATGAGGACAAAAACCTAACACAAATTACACGGGCCAATATTAAAAAAATAAAATTATTGAACTCTGGAAAAAGAAAGAATCTCTATGCAATATGAAAATCTCCAACATTTTCACATTTTATATGTTTATGTCAAAAGGTGGAAAATGGCTTATGTGGGACAAAGAGCTTCAAGACAAGACCATTTTCAGGTGGATATGGATTTCAAAGCTAACTAGGCCTAGTAAAGACCAGGTCACAAAGTATAAAAATGTGGTGCAATTTTTCTTAATATTTATTTTTTTATTTTACATGAATTGGTATTTTGCCTGTATGTATAACTGTGTAAAGGTGTCAGATCTTGGAATTACAGACAGTTATTAGCTGCCATGTGGATGTTAGGAATTGAACTCTGGTCTTTGGGAAGAACAATCAGTGTTATCAAACACTGAGCCATCTCTCCAGCACCGTGGTACAAATTTTTTAGCCCGCATATGTTATTCTACTTTACCAAATTAGAATCAACATTGGCATTTGGTTGTCATATAAAAAAGAGTTTACCTGAGTGTGGCAGAATACACTATAATCTCTGAACTCTGGAATCAGGGCAACAAGACCTATGAGCTTGAAGCCAGGCTGTTATACTCAGCAATGCCAGACCCACAAAAGTTACATACTGAGATTCTTTCAAAGATTCATAAAACAAAGCCCAGAAATAGTGGTTTAAGTCTTTCTTCCCAGCACTTGTTTGTCAGAGGCAGGAAGATCTGTTTTTGTGTTCAAAACCAGCCTGGTATGAAGTTAAATTCCATGAAAATTTACTAAAGAGAAAAAAATGTGTCAAAAACTACAAACGAAATCAGAACAAAATGTTAAAGTTCTTTATTAGTTAAGTCTTAAAAATTTTTAGAAATTTCAGTGTCTCTTACCATCAATTCTCCTTTTAAAAATTTGATTAATGATTGGTTCCCTTTTACTGTAACAACCAATTTCCTCCACTTTCCTTATTACCACTCCCTCTTACTGCATCCCAACCCCATGTCATTGACTCCTCAGGGAGCAAGGCCTATCATGTGGACTCAAAAAAAAGCTGCCATATCGAATTGTGGTAGGACAAGCTCATTTTCTATTGGATTGAGTCTGAGCAAAGTATTCTTCTATTGAGAATGGGCTCCATGAATTCAATTTATGCACTAAGAATATATCCTGATCCCACTCTCAGGGTAACCATAATATATATAAGCCACAACACAACTGTCACTCATTTTAAGAGAATTTAGTTCAGTTTCATTCATATTCCACAGCTATCTGTTCAGAGTTCCTGCGATCCCTCTAACTAAGGTTACATGTTTCTGTGTTATGATCTCAACCATTCCTTACATATTTTTGTCCCTCTTTAGTACCTGGACACTAGAAGCTCACCATGGTGGTTAGCTGTAGATCTCTGCATCTGCTTCCATTATTTACAGTTCTAGACTTATGTGGTACTGATAAAGATTCAAAAATATAAATTTAAGAAATTAACAATAAATGCAAACTCTGTCATTCATGCTATCCTTCAATTGGGCAAATTCTTCAAAGTATCATACTTTGCAAATATTTATTTTATGGCCACCAGAAAAAGACTAGTTTTATGTAGTCAGAACTACTAAGAATATGCTATTATGTCATATAAACTAAAATAATGACAAATTCAAAAAAAATCTCTTTTTAGGTAAATTTATTCAAGCCACATCCTAAGTGTTCTTCAAATATTAATATTGTTTATGTGTGGGTATATCTATGTGTGTGCATTTTGTGTAATTGTATGTGCTTGTGTGGAGTATGGGGTTTAATGTGGTGTGGCTATTTGTGTTTTGTGTATGTTTTTATATATCTTTACGTTTGTACATATTTCTATTTGTGTTTACATGTTCTTGTCCTTGAATAGTGTGTGTTTATTTGCGTGTGATGTGTTTTTATGTGTAGGTTGTCTATGTATTTGTGTGAAATGCATGTCTATCATTTGAGTCCTCATATATGGTAGACTTTATAAGTAGTGGCCAAAGTTATGACCAAAGGACAACTTTCAGGACTTGGGTCTATCTACCATGTGATTCCATGAAAAAGATTTTTTACACTTGTATAGCAATGGGCTTTGACCTGATGTGGCACTCAAGATCTCACTAGTCATGTGAATTGCTTTCACCTAAAGTTAGTGTCAATATAACATTATGTACGATTGCTTTTTGAACATACAATTACTAAGTCAGATTTACGATTGACATCTAGTTGAACTACATGAGAAGAGAGATTTAATGCTTAAAATCATGCTATCTAAAGCAAATGTTGCTACAATTACCCAAATTCACTATATCTTCTAATCTATGCAGCTGTTAATACTAACTTAAAACTTCTCTAATGCTGGACATTAGATAGATGCTTTGGCACAGAATGAAACTGGCAACTTAAGATGTACAAATATTATAATATCATTCATTAGTGGAAGTAGGTAATGAAGAATCTTTACAGTTAAAAAAACAGTAGATACATGTACTTGAAAATAATTATAGTTTGAAAATTCTACTTAATGGCAAGTTATGTTTCTGATTGTGTAAATTACTCTAGAGTGGTAAATTAAAAATTCCAGGGAGTTTCAAGGACCATATGGGAGCTTACAGGAGAGATCCTGCCTTTCTATGATATTTGCAGGACATGCCACACTGTTTCTTGCAACTCATTGTTTGCTCCATCCCATCTGTAGAGAGCAGAACTTACTCCACTTGTGGTTTCACAGCTCAGTCATGTTCTTTGTTCAGCTTTCAGGCAGCACACTCACTCACAGTGAACTCCACAAAACTCTGGTGCCAGCTCCTCTCCAAAGCCAAGCTTAGGAAAGATGTTGTACCACTTACAGGCAGTTTGACCCATAAGGCTAAATGGCTTGTAAAACCTGAGTGACAAGGTCACCTCCCATAGGGTGGCCTTGTACATAAAGACATAGTTCAATTGTTCCTGCCCTGGCCTTTTCTCCCAGACATTAACCTTTTCTAGATTAGCATTGATATGCATTTACACAGAAGTTGTCCTTGACTCTAATAACTGACACTGCAATTTTTGCACTCTATAAACACTTTAATTCATTCTGATCTTGTCTTGTCTCAGACAAAGACATTTCAAGATTAGCAGGAATATGAATTTAAATAGCGCTTTTATTTGGCTCTTATAGGTGGCCATGTTATCTTTCTGCATACTACAAACACTTCTCACTGTATACTTTGAGGTGTGTTAATTCAGATAACTCTTTATGTTTGCTTTTGTATTTAACATGTTTACTTTTATTTTGCGTCTGTGTGTTTGGAATATTCTTTGGTAAATGGGCCTTTGGGATTTCTGGGTATTATGTTGTAAATGTGCTCAAAATTTAAAAATACTGGCAAATAATCAAATTATACTCTCTGAAGTTGCATGGGCTGTTGAAGTGAGAAAAATCCTCTTTGGTGTGTTTGAATTTCACTTTGGAGCCATCATCTCAGTTTCAGTTTGTCTCCCTGTGCCAAGATGTCTGAATCTTCTGTTTGTAGTTTTATATGTTATTTACTGGCTGTTCTTTTCATTATTCATAAAACAGACAGTATGGTACAGACTAAGTACTCCTAACCAAGTGCTCCCTAGCTCTCGGACCAAGCAGCACAGGCTTTGGTGAATGTACTCACAGAATGAGAGAGGACAGCCAGTTAGGGACTCTGAGTGTCTCATAGTTGGGCAATAAAGCAGACCATAATTACTTCCTGTCCCAGATATGGCACATTTGAAGCTGGATTCCCATGCAGGAAACCATGGAAAGAAGACTTTGCAGCAGTGGGTAGGCAGGAATAGAGTGGGGCATTGTGAAGCTCAGAGCTTTTCAAATTCTGGGCTCAAGTGGGACCCAGGCTATTAAAGAATTTGCCATAAACCTAAGAGCAGTGGAGTGGCCTACAGTAGCTCTTGCGAGGAGGGGACGTGTCATGAATAAAGTAACATTAGTGGCTTGGTGAACTTGGCACATGCAAGGGCAAAACTAGTCTGCAAGGCTGCAGACCTGTATACTCAGGCAATTGATAAAAACTTCTTCCCCGACCAGGTGCTTGCCTAACATTCTTAAAAATAACTGGAAAGTCAGTAATTATCTACAGCTCAGGCACCTTCTTTTCCTGTGCTCTTGCTGCCACACATGCCTTAAACCATTTACATAGTGACCCTGCTCTAAAAAGCAGCGTATATTACCACAGGAAAAAAATTTAAAATTTTGGTCATTTAGATACAATTGGTTAGGGTTCTGTGTCATCATTTGGAGGGGTTCATTATTAATTACAAAATTGGTTTGGATAAAATACAAGCTACTGCTAGTTTCAAATGCTTCATATTGGTAGAATGTTGATGCAAATTGAAAGATAAAATTTTTTTCAAAACATTTTATATGAGCAAACAAAATTAATTATGGTTCCTGTACTTTGTTTCACTTTTGTTTTTTAATTTCTGGTAATTTTAAGACAGAGAATATCACTGCACATCTAGAACATATTCTGTTGACCAGGCTGGGTTTAAACTCAGAAAATTAAACTGCTTCTGCCACCTAAGTGCTGGTATTAAAGGAATGCACAAAAACAATCAACTGAATGTTGGTATCATGTCAAACAATCAAGATTAAAGATGGTTCTTTAATTTTAAAATTTTTATAAAAGTTTGTCATAGGTGTACCCAACTCTGACTTTCTGTTAATTTCAGAGGTAGTTGTTTGACTTCCAAGAATAGCCAGTTAACAAGATTAAAGAAAGGAAGAAAATTTCATAACTGAATTAGAAAAGTAAAGTATGGGTTTTGTCTATAGAACAATGTTTTTTTTAAAAAAAAATTTATTTGATTTGTTTATTTATTTGCCTTGGTGTTTGCCTGGAACTGGAACTACAGACAGTTGTTAGCTGCCATGTGGGTGCTGGGAATCGAACCCCAGTCCTCTGGAAGAGCAGACAGTGTTCTTAACCACTGAGCCATCTCTCCAGCCCCCAGAACAATGGTTTTTTACTAGCAAAAACTGCATGTGAATTTTACTTAGAGAGTATGAACAGGTTTGGGCAGTATTCTTTCTATTTCTAAGCAGTCTAAGTTAAGAAATCATTTTTTAAACATTATCACAATATAAAAGCAGAGGCATTTAGAGCCATTCTTACTCAAAGTCATACAGAAATATATAAAGTATTAAAGATGATAGAAATAAATTTGGGGGCATATTTGTTCTAAACTAAATCAGCTAAATGACTCAGTGCTTGATTTGAATCCTTTATGAGCTGTCAATGTTAGAATTTTTAAAAATACAATGGTATAGAATACAAATACAAAAATTTTTAATAGCACTGAATACCCTGCTCAGAAATGAATAGTTATGAAGAGCCTTATTTACCTCCAAATACAGCTATCTTTGCCTAGCTCATAGAAAGGTCATTGATAATCCATGTAAGAACAGAAGGACTTGAACTCACCTTGACTTGAGGTCTGTCTCAGGGCTATAAAAACTTCATTATATTCTCTACCTAACATAAACATATTAGTTAAATGCTGTGTATGTCTGTGTACAGTACATACAGAGCTCAGAGAAACGCAGGAGATAACTAATGCTGGCATTATAGCAAATGGTTAGCTACAATGTGCATTTTGGGAATGAAAACTGAGTTCTCTGTAAAATCATACAGTCTCCTTAATAACTGAGCCATCTATATAGCCCTTCTTTTAGTTCAAAATTTTTAGGTCAATTGGAAATTAAAAGTATATCACTTTTATATTTTATCTCTTCATTCCATCCCATCTCAAATCCCTATGAACTTCTACCTTGTAAAGTATGGCTGATACAACCAGATGTGTCTATTTTTGATGGTGCACACATACAGATAATTGGCTGACCACATTATAATGAATAAACAAATAGAGAACATATCCCTTCCTGTGGCTACTCATTTAAATAAAAGATATTTTCATTTTGAATCAGGATCATATTTTTGTTGTAGACAAGGCTGCCCTTAACAGGAAACATAATCAAAATCCTTAAAAACTAAGATATAAAGTAATTGAAGAGCCCAAATAACTTACTGTGAGAAAATTCACAGATAACATAAAATCTAACATGAAAGAATTATAAATCAAAGGACCTATCTATTTACTAAAATTATATAAAAAAATTTAAATACCAAACAAGAATTTCAAAGAATGGAAGTAACTCAATGGTACAGAAACTGCATAGCCTGAGCTATTCCTGAGTTTTACATCAAGATGAAAATTACCTAGAATGGTGGGGAATCTAAGATATGCAAAAATCATCAAACTAAAAGGAAATAAGCTTTTTAAAAGAAAGTCTTAGTAGTAATGATTCTTTCTTTAAATCTGAGTACACATGGTCCAAAAGATACCAAAAAAACCCAAAAGTCACACCATTTTAAATAACATCTGGCAGAAGTATAATTTTTTAAGAATAAAACCAGAAACTTATGGCACACTAGACCTTAGGGATGCAAGTGATCTACTCATAGCTCGATGAGTAACTTGTTAAAGTCCCCTGTTTGATGCAAATTTGTGCCTAGTAGCTTGTTGTAAACCAGGAGTAGATCCTATATAATTGTTTGGAGCAAAATGACTGTGTGGATCTTACCAATAAAATCTCTTAACAAGCCTAGATGTACACATGTATCTCTGTGGTATTTCAGAAAGATCAATGCCTCAGTTAATTTTTATTTTGTGAGAATTAAAATCTACTACTCATACATCTGGCATACCAACAATTTTATTTTTGTCCAATATACCTTATTAGTTGGTACTGTCTGCTCTTCCAGAGGACCCAGGTTTGATTCCCAGCACACACATGGCAGCTAACAACTGTCTGTAGTTCCAGTTCCAGGCAAACACCAAGGCAAATAAATAAATAAGTAAAGTTCAAAAAAAGGAAAGAGAAAAAATCATCAAAAAATTATTTAACAAAAATAAAAAATAAAAAAATAAAAACCTTCACAAAGTAAACTATAAATGAATCTTATATAAACTTTAAATGAAAATGCTAAGCTTCAAAAGGTAATAAAGAAACTAGGCCTCTTCTACATGTGTAGCAACCAGGTTTCCAAAAGCATGTTGAAGAAGATTACAAAAATGTTTCTACACTTTAGTAAAGTATACAAAGCTCTCTGTTGTCAATTTCATTGGAACATTTAAGCCACAAATCAAAGTTATTCAGAGGCATAGCCTTGGGCCAGGGAGTTTCAAAAACTACAGTTTCACATTTGAGGCAGAGTCTTACATAGTTCTAGGAGAAAAATCAGCTAAGGTAAAGGACACATGAATGTTCCAACCCTCAAGCTGTAAAAACCTGCCAGCCATGCCACCAAGGTGGGGTCAAGGAATGTTAAACTGTAAAAAGTCCCTAAGCATGAGTACAATTACAGCATAGCTGTGTCCTTATCCCCAAGTAATCAAGCCACATGGTTTTTGTCTATAAAAAGCTTGTGCAAATTGGGGAGCTCAGCTCTTTTATGCACCACACTCATGTGGTGCAAGTGCAGTACAGAGAACAAGCTCCCTGTCTAGACTTGTATATCTCTGACAATAAACTTTCTATTGCATTTTAGACATGTTGTCTCTGGTGGTCTTTCAGGGTGTTTGAGATTCAGGCATTACACTTTCCAAACTGATATCCTGCTTTCACTGGTTGAACCAAAAAGAGATTGAAGTTGAAATAAAGGTGTTTCTACAAACAGCTCCTGGGCAACATTTTGTGAAGAGAATATAGAATAACATTACTCAGAGGCATTTGTTTGCTGGAGAAAGTTTCAAGACACCATGGGGATTAGAAGCAGAAAAATTCTGGCTTCAAATTCTGACCAACATCTGGAAAGGACCATACTAGCTTGCACAAAATACTATATGCTCAATCCCAGTTATGAAAACAGCCTCTCACTTACCATTACCTGGTTTCCCAGCTCAGCCATGTTCTCTGCTCAGCTTCCCACAGCAACACAAACAGCACACCACACAAAATTGCTGGTGGAAGCTCCTCTTCAAACACAAACCTAAAAAGACAAAAGGAAGGATGCTGCATCAATTCTGACTCTCAGGTCATCTAAAGAGCCCTGATTGGCCAAGGAGGCCCAGACACCTGACATTTGGTTACACTACAAGCCTAGTGGTTCTTGACCTTAAATTCCATTCCAGATGGACACTTTTTTACAGGTCAGCAGAGATATGCATATCAATAGTATTAGGTCCTTACTCCATAAGCTGATCAGGCTATCTATTTGAATTCCAAAGGCACTTTCCCCTTTTTGTTCTGATACAATTTGGGAAGCATGCTTTTATAACCCTGTATACTATGCAGGATGGAGTAAGTTCCTGTCACACTGGAGAAAGAAATCCCAGAATATCACAGAAAAGTATAAAGACACCAAAGAAAAGCCTCTGTCATATTCACTTTGCACTATAAGTTCTTAACAACTTTTTTTGTTTAAAAATGTTTTTCCTATGCCCCCCACTCCTTTCCTTTACTCAAGTTCCTCCACTCTATCACTGGGCACTGATTTTAAAGGTGAGATGATCAGTCTCACATATTTTATTGAGGTAGGTCCAATTCCATTTTCCAGTATCAAGGCTGAGTAAGTTATTTCTCTGTAATGAATGGGTGCTGTGATGGCAGTTCATGTATCAGAAATAAATTCTCATACTATGGCAAGAGGCTCCACAAATTCCCTTTCTGTTCTTCTGTAATATATATTCATAGGGTTTAGATTTCTTCATGAAAGATTCTCAGCAATTATTTTGAGTCAGTGAGTTTCAAATTGCTAGGGTTAACAAGCTCTATAGTTCTCCTCATGATCCTTTTTCCTTTGCTCATATACAATCTCTGCTCCCTCTTTAGCTGAACCAGTTGCCCCACCCCATGCTTACCTATGGATCTCTGCTTCTGTCATCATCAATTGCTAGGTGAAGTTTGTATAATGACAATTATGTTAGTTATTTTATTGTTTATAGAAGTCCTATTTAGGCACACTCTCCATTATTACTTAGACATCTTGTGAACTCTAGGATGTTTTCCAAGCAGCAGGTTTCTTTTTAACCCCCAAATGGCTTCCTCTATCCAGATATTTCTTCTTAGTTCTTTCTCTCTGTTGCTTCTCCCACTCAACCATCTAATTGTCCCATGATCTTTTCTCATGGATATCCAGGGCTATCTCTTTACTCTCTTTTCATCATCATTTCATTAAAGGACTTTGTTTTCTAAAATAATAATTTAAAATAGAGACAATATGTAACAATGTCATTGTGCAGAATGCATAATTCTGAGATCAAGTGAACAACAGAAGACAATTATTCTCTTTAGAAAAACAGTTTTTAGATGTTTTGGCTTGTACTAAAACCATTTGAGTAATTCAGCCACCTAGATTAAAAACTAAAAGGTGGTTCTTCAACTTTCCATTGGTATAGAGCCAATGTTTAACTAACATGACCAAAGCCCATGAGGCATTCTCATAAATAAATTTTCTAAAAACATACAAAAATTTATCCGATCAATTCTGCTGGAGCAAGAACCTTGACTAATACTGATGTGTTTTTATTCAGTTGTGCACTGATTTACTAGACAACAAGAGTTCATAAAAATCATTATCTTGCTCCATTACTTTCTAAATATTGCACATATTTGTGAGAACTATACTTTTTATTATTGTTAAATTCTCTAGAAATTGAAATCTGTTTCAGAAAAAATGTTAAAACTTATAATGACTATACTTATTTAATTTTTGCATCAGCAAATTCATTATAAAAATGGTTATATAATTTTATGAAGCCTTGTCATTAGGTTAGGGTTAGGGCCAGTGAAAAAAAAATACAACCCAACCAAGAAACCTACAAAAAAGCCAAAAAAATCCCTCTAGAAGAAACATACTTTGGTCTGAAAACCAGAGGTAAAGAAACACTTTCTATCTTTTACCAACTGAGCATATAATTAACTTATCCCTGAGCATAAGTTCCAGACAATATATTAGTTGTTCAAGCTCAGGGATTAAAATCTGACCAATTCCAGCCTTGAAAATATTCTCCCTGGAAGGTTTCTGCCCCTTAGAGGCTCTATATCAGGCCTAGGCCTGCTCAATTGACAATTTGCCTATTTTAAGTTTAAAAATATGGTTAATAATGAAGCAAGGTTTCACAACACAATATGGACAAAAAAGTTTTTTGATATTTTTAAAGTGAATGTATTAATAAAAATTTTATATCATTTTACCATTAAAATGTGAAGCAACTTAAACTTTTTTGACACACAATCTGAACAAAATTCTATCACACAAAAAGGATGTTATTTAATGAGTATTAGCTGTCATTTGCTTTTGTTTCATGTCTGAAACATTTGTTGCTTTAGAAATTTTTGTATGTGCTTAAATTTGTTGGTTTTTTTTTCTCTTAGGAGTCCTGTTACACAGCTGGAAAATAGAAACAAATACAACTATTTCTTATTATGAGTCCCCAATATTAGGACACCTTATTTCAGGCCACAATTTTTAACTAAATTACCCATTTTAAATAGGGGAACAGTCCTTGTGTGCCTCAGAGCAGCTTGACCACACAATGGCCCTGACAGGCTTAATGAAAGACTGAAAGAAAAAAGACTCTCATAGGCAGAATCTGGTACCATGAAGGGTTCAGAAAGTCTGTAAGCAGGCACAATTCAGGAAGCAGCAGGCACCTAAAAGATAATACCTGATATTTCAAATATTCTCTTCCTGGGAAGGGAACAGGTAGTCTCCAGGTAGACATGCTGATCAGGTAATGTAGGTGAACAACAATTGCTAAATATTAAAACATCACCAGAGTTTAAAGTATTTAACAAATTTATAGAAGGTGCCCCAATCTGAACTTGAACCAATCCCGGAACTGTAACCCAGAAGCTCTGAAGTCCCTAGAGCATTCCCACTGATAAAAATCCTTGCCTCAGGTTGTTCATAGTTTCTCCTACTCCAGGACTGTGTCAGACAGAGTAACACAAGCTACCATGTCACTAAAAAGAGACTCTTGGCTGTTGCACACATCTACAATCCTAGCTTATGGAAAGTAGAAGGATCACCCCTAATATGAGATGAGCCTGATCTACATAGATGAATTCCAGAAATTTGCCCAACAAACCCAGCTGAAATACATCAATTAATTACAAATGTAAAGGTCAGTATAATTTAGCTAAAACATTTCTAGGTTTTAGAGGAGAAAGAAACCTCTTTCAACAAAGTCTCAATACTATCCACAAAACATTTTGAATCTTATTGAAAGATAGAATACTATAAAACAAATAGACCCATAAAACCTAAGAAATGAAGTATTCAAACAGCCCCATTATCTTACTGTGTGAAAACCCACAGATAAAGTAAATATTAATACAAAAGAATTAGAAAACAAAGGGCTTGATCTATGTACTCTAATCAAAGAAAAATACTTTAAAATATTAAACTACTATTTTTGAGAATGGAAGCAAGTTAATGGTAGAGAATCAGCATAGCATGAGCTGTACCTGAATTTTACTTCCAGATGAAAATTACCTAGAATGATGGGGACACTAAAATATGTAAAAATTATAAATCTAAAAGCAAATAATCTTTTTAAAGAAAATCTGAGTAATAATGATACTTTAGATATAATTTGAGAATAAAGAGTCCAAAAGTTACTGAAAGAAAGGAATAAAAAAATCACATGAATTTAAATGAAACCTAAATGGCAGAGCTGTAATTTATTTCAAGAATAAAACAAGAACTTTATGGCCCATCAGTCCTTAATGTCTGTGATTCTGTCATACCTCAATGAGTAGTTTGTTAATGTCCCTAGTTTGTTATAGATTTGTGCCTAATGACTGACTATAAATTGAGATTGCTTTATAGTGGTTTGGAGGCAAATAGCTAAACAATCTCATATGAATCCTATCAATAAAATTACTAACAGGACTGCTTACACAAGCTTATCTTTTTGGTGTTTTAGAAGTAGTCATTGCTCAGTTAAATTTTATTTTGTGAGATGTAAAATCTCTTTAACATCTCTTTAGCATGGGTAAATTCTATGCATCAACAATTATATTTTTATACATCACACCTTATTAGTTAAGTGTTACCTAGCACATAAGATGCCTTTAAAACCCTCAGAAAATTAACTATAATTGAATCTTACATATTAAGTTTGAATGCAAAATGCTAAATTCCTGGAAGGTGCTACAGAAACTACACTTCTTGATGTTTGGCAACCAGGTTTTCAGAACTTGACTACCAATATGTTTCTACAAACAGCTCCCTCTTCTCAAATCTATGGATGGGTTTAAGCCACAAATAAAAGCTATGTAGATGCTTAGACTATACCCAGGAAGTTTTAAGGACCATGTGGGACCTCAGACAATAGGGATTCTGATTGCAAGTAAAACAGACTCTGAAAAAAATCACACTAGCATTTGCACCTCAATATCTGGTTCACCTCATCATTTGATAGCAGCCTTTCACTCACCATGTTGCAGTTTCCCAGCTTGGCCATGTCCTCTGCTCAGCTCCCTTCAGAAGCACAAACAGCACAAACACAAACCTCAGGCACCACTTCCTCCTCAAAGCAAAGCCTGAGTCTAGCAACAGGAAGAGCCCACCAACAATTCTAATTGACAGGTCACCTGGTGGGCCTGATAGGCTAGTGAGAAATGAGTGACAAGATCACCTCTCAGGGGATTGCACTGTTCTTAAAGACATAGTAGAGTGGTCACTGACCTGACCTTCTACCACAGAAAAAGACCTCTTCTAGAACACCAGAGATGTATTTCAATAGCAATAGCCGGGGCTGGAGAGATGGCTCAGAGGTTAAGAGCACTGACTGTTCTTCCAGAGGACTTGAGTTCAATTCCCAGCAAAACCACATGGTGGCTCACAACCATCTATGGTGAGGTCTTGGTGCCCTCTTCTGTAAAACTGTATGCATAATAAATAAATAAATCTGAAAAAAAATCAATAGCAATAGCCCCTGGTTCTAATAGCAAATGCTGCTGTTTTCCTGGACTCCATAGGCACTTTTAAATCTCTAACTAGCATTTTCAGCCCACTATACTTTGCTGGGTGGTTTGTATCCAGTAAGATTTCTATGACTAGTTTTATGTTTTCTCTTTGTCCTGTGTTTACTTTAGTGTTTCTATGTTTATTTTAGTTTTGTGTTATTATTCCAAATTTTTTTAAGAAATTGGCATAAGGTTCTTCTAACTATTTATTGTAAATGAGGCTGAAATTTGTTAAAGTTTGCAAATGGCCTAATTCAACCCAGAGAAGGTCTGCAGGGTGGGAAACTAAGAGACATCTATTTTGCTTGATTTGGAAGCTGGAATCTCAGTTGTGGTTTGGACTCCTGGCACCAGAATATATGTTTGTTCTATTTTTATGCTTACATCTTACCATTCTATTTCAATTTTTTTGTGACTTATGAGATTAACAATTTTGGACAGACATAGAGTTCTCTTACTCCCAAGCATTACAAAGAAACACAGGCAGGGGTGCAAACCTCTGAAAAACAGGAGCAGATTACCAGTTTGTGGACAATTGGGACCTAATTACCTGGTGCTAGGGTGAGGCATAAGCACCTTGGAGCCCAGACATTATAGGATTGAGGCATGTCACCTATGCCAGTAAGTGCTGGAAAAACTGCAATGAAAAGTAGCAGTAGAGGAGGGCTTTTATAATTGTGACCCTGCCTGAACCAGAGTGATACTGAGATTCAGAGTTAGCATAAAACTGATTTCTGGACTCAGAAACAAAGTGTCCTACAGAGGTTCACATCCAGTGGGACCAAGATTGAAAGTGGAAAGCCACTTTTAATCTGCTTCTCTCGTAAACTTAATACAGGAACAGGATGGATTTGTTGTGTGGCTGCAGAGACACAAGGCTAGTTACTCAGGCAAGTGATGACACCTCCCCCACCCATGTCATAGCTGCCACCAGATCCTTAACTCCTTTCTGTCCATAAACTGTTTTCTTTTTTAAAAAAAAAATTAATTTAAAAAATAGTATAGTTTGTGGTTATTTGAATCCAATATAGATATCTGTCATCATTTGTAGGGTTGATTACAAATTTTTATTAATTATAATTTTGATTCAGTATTGAATATTAGTATGTTTAACCAAAGAACTTGTCTCTTTTATTATATTTTAGAAAATTTAGAAAAATTAATTCACTTTAACTTTACATGAACTATTTTCTTTTCCAAACTTTCCTAAACTATGTCAATGCCTCCTCCACTTCAGAACAAGATTATCCAAAAGGGTACATTAACAAAAATGATATGAGGGAAATATCTATAATTACTGGATAAAAATGAGAACTCTAATCTTATATAATCTTATATTAACTTAAATATAACAGATATTTTTAAATCTTAAATTCAGGGCCATAGCGTTACATCAAACATTTGCCCCAATAAAAAATAATCATTTTTCAGGTGAATAAGGGATGATCAACATCTATACTTAATAAAATTTAATTAGTAAAACACACTGATAAGTTTTCTCAAGAGAATACTTAATGTCAGCATCTCAAGGAAAATTCTAAGTAAGTTTTTTTTTTAAAAAAAAAAAAAAAAAAACTTTATTTATCTATTTGCCTTGGTGTTTGCCTAGAACTGGAACTACAGATAGTTGTCAGCTGTCATGTGGGTGCTGGGAATCGAGCCTGGGTCCTCTGGAAGAGCAGAGGGTGCTCTTAACCGCTGAGCCATCTCTCCAGCCCCACTAAGTAAGTTTTTTTCTGTGTTTCTGTTACAAATAATTTTTCTTACACATATGGAAGTACAAAAAAATAAAAGGATATGATTTGCAGCATAATATCAATTTGTAGAAAACAATAATTACATGTGAAATTGTATACTAAATTATGTTTTACCTGCCAGTCCAGGGTATGATATCTGAAACACTGTTAAAATTATGTAAGCATGCATAATGCATGTATTCTTTCTCCACAAAATTCAAAATGGAACATATGAGATTATTTAGCATTAGAGATGATTGCAAGCCCTCTGGCTGGGATTGGAACAAGAGTTATTAGAAAGATGATCCAGAGATCCTAAACCCTCTCTCCAGATACATGCAATAAATTATTTAATATGAATATATGTTACAGTCCTGTGATAGTCTAAAATGTAGTAAGAAGAAAGCACACTGGGGAACCTAAGCCATGAACTTATAAAGACCTCTTCTAATAAGACAGAGATGATGAGCTCTTGGTTAGAAATGGGAAATCAAAAATCTATTGATAATTCATCATTATATTTAAAAACTGGAAAATGATGTTTAAACATAATAGCTAAACCTGACCTGAATTACTCTAACTTAATTATGGTAGAAAAAATTTAATTCAGCCGACTTTAAGAAGATGCCAATGTTTAGGATAGTAAATATCATCATACATTTTAGGATAATACTAAAACAAAAATAACCTACAATCATATCTCTCTCTCTCTCTCTCTCTCTCTCTCACACACACACACACACACACACACACACACACACACACACACACACACAAACACACACACAAACACACACACAAACACACACACATACTTTGTAATGTAGAATTAAAAATTGTATTTTTTACAAGCCAGAACACCACTGTGCAGCTGATGTTGTCTTCTAAATCATGGCTATTAAATAATTCCATCAATATGGGGCTGGAGAGATGGCTCAGAGGTTAAGAGCACTGACTGTTCTTCCAGAGGACCTGAGTTCAATTCCCAGCAAAACCACATGGTGGCTCACAACCATCTATGATGAGGTCTGGTGCCCTCTTCTGTAAAACTGTATGCAGAATAAATAAATAAATCTTAAAAAAAAATAATTCCATCAATCTAATTTGAGGAATTAAGGCATTAGGTAACACATATGAGAAATGTTTCTGTTTATAAAGTGATTCTTGATCTTTGATTTTTTATATATATATCCTCCATTGCTACATCCACTACCTCTATGCATCTCTTCATGGCAGATATCTCACAAATTAAGTATCTCAACATCCTATAAACACAAAATAGAATTCTATCACCATCTTCAGAGCTTCATGCAATGGACTATAATAGTATCCTCACTAGGTTTCTGGCTCTGTCAAATATAGATGGGTGAAGTATTACTTAACTAAAAGTACAGAAAAAGAATTTATAACCTATAAAATTTGCAGTTTTTGATTTCAAAACAAAGACAACATACATTATTCCCCTAAATTTGGCTGTTGAGTTCTGATGGTTGTGACAATATGTGAGCCCTGAGTTACATGAGCATTTGAATTAAAATTGCTTCTTTAGATTAAAAACCAAATTTCCATTTATTTTTTTAAATTAAAGGCTAAGAATGATAGAGATTTAGACTTAAGGTTCTTTCCTAGGCTTCAAATGGCCCTTTCTTTACTGGTGCTAAACTTTTTTAAAATTACCTGCCTCTGCTTTACAATAGGACTGCCATTTGAAATAAAGTGGTGCTGTTTTTTTGTATGAAACTTATTTTTTTATTTATTCTGCACTATTTATTTCTTTTCCACTATAGACCTGAATGAATTATTTCTAATGGACACCTAAAAGAAAAGCACTTTGACTAAGAAATCATCCAGTTACTTTTAATTTCTGTCACACTCAATTTCTAAGGGAATAAAAAAAAATCCCTAGGAATGATTTAAGAGCAAAATATTATACAAATAATCTCTACCTAAATTTTTCATAGGGTCTATTTTCCACTGAAATCCTACAACCTCAAACTTCACTGTCAGTATTATTGTCAACACTCCCATGTTTCTAGCCATACAAAAATAACTAATTAAACTTTGTTTGCAGCTTTCTATGTTTTTGCCATTTAGAGTCCTAATATTTACCACAATCCCTTGAAAGAAAACATTCCCACATTCTACCCCAAAACAAAATAACTTTTGGTGAACCACATTTTGATCTAACTTGCCCGTTTCTTGCTTGTTAACTAAATTTTTTAGCCAAGAGTATTTCAGGTAATAAAAAAGTTTAATGCCTGGTATTTCCAGATAATAAGCCCTAATTGTAGTTATTTAGGATAAAACCCAAACCAGAAACTAAAATCAAAAAATGCATGCAACCCAACATCATAAAAACATTATTTTCATAAAGAATCTTCTTTTAGATGACTCCAGCTTTTTAAAAATTGACAAAAGTAGTCACCACAACCACAGAATGGCATATCTTACAGCAAGTATGGTGAATTTTGTTGTTTTCCATAATGCATATACAACTGTGTTCATAGTTTTGGTAAGTATGATATAATAAAATCATACTGTTAAAATTTATGTAAATATAGAAAATTATAAATATTGTATCACTTTTATTTTTTATCTCTTCATTCCATTCCATCCAAAATAAAAATATAAACTTCTACCATGTTAAATATGGGTGAAAATATATGTATATATACATATATATCTGATATATATAAATACAATGTCATGTGTCCATTTCTGATGATGTACATATATGGATAATTGACGGAACCCATTATAATGACTAAACAAGTAGAGAACTCATTCCTTCCTGAGGATATTCTTTCAAATAAAAGATAATTTCACTTTTGAATCATCATCACATGTCTTCTACTGACAAGGCTGTCTTGAAGAAAAAACATAATAAAGAACAGAAAACATAAAATGAAAATTATGTTACCAGGTAAGATCAAAGGATATTCTTTAAGAGCATCCAACTTCCATTTCTAGTACATATAGAAGCTCACTACTAAATTAATCCTAGGATTAGTAGGATTAATAGTTCAGACCCCAACTCCTGGTATCCTGGTTACCATAAGGAGACTTGGACCAAGAACATTATATTTCCAGAGGCAGGAAGATCATATTCAGGTTTAAAGCCTGTGCTATAAAATCTACATACACCACACCACACAACACACACACACACACATACATAAACACACACACACACACACACAAATAAAACAAAACTGAATAATATAAATAGAAACAGAGAATTGGGACAGTGAAATACCTTTTGATGTTATTTCAATAGTCTGCCCATAGAATTGTGTTCACACATAAGTATGGCTCAGTATAGGAATATATGCCATTAATTCCTATCAATAAAGTGAACATTTGATAGAGAGCCAACAATTTGTCCAGTAACCTGAAGTCTTGTTTGAGAGCTGGGTTTATCAGACACAATAATTATAAGAAAAAAAAAAAACAGTAACAGCATCAATCTCTTATCAAATTGACAGGATACACAAGAGATCAGTCCCAAACAGGGCCTGAAGGCACAATGAAGTGACATGAAAAAGTTGCCCAAATGCCTATTGTTTCTAATCCTGTTAAAATGCCTTCTGCTGCCAAAACCTCATGTGGTATTTGCTATTATTGGTTAACTGAGGAAAAAAGTACTAGGTCAAGGTATTGTAGTGAATAGTAGGTACTATCACTTTGACATATAAGCCTGGCCTCTTGGACAGCAAAGAACTGAGAATCACCTATGGCCTAGGGGAAAAGTGTCTGGGGCATGGCTGGAGATCTATTTTAAGATACAGGTACACATACACAAATGCTCTTGGATGGTGTAGCTGAACTGATGAGTTTTTCAGGGAACCAATCAAGCCTTACCAGAAAATGTATTACTCCTTAATCCCAATTGAATCAATTATTATTCTCTTTGAATTCCTTAATAAATGACCTTTCTTTATCAGTTTCTGGTGCTTATTATTATAGGATTATGTAATAATATAAAGCATCTAGAAAAACTCACAGAAAGACCAAAGACAGTTAGGTAGACAGATACATATACAGATAGATATACAGAGAAGAGAAAGAGTGGAAGAGAAGAAAGAGAAGCAGAGAGAGAGTTTCATCACATTAGTTCTGTGAATCTAGAAAACACTGACTAATGCACTGGGCTTTTCAGTCAAGTATAATCCCATAAGTTAAATCCGAATTTTTTATTTAAACTCCAACTACACATATGAAAGACTTAATGCAAATCTCTCAGTAGCACATTTTATGCATTTGGAGAAAATAACTTTTGCTAATGTAAAAAGGTAAGGAATATAAAAAACAGTAAAGCATAAGGATCAATGTTATTTCTCATAAAAAATTTTTAAAAGCAAATGAGCCATTAAATATATTGCAAAAGTTTATTATTTGTGTTGATCAAGGGCTGTGTCACACAAACAGAGTAACACAAGCTAGCTTATCACTAAAAAGAGACTCTTGGCTGTTGCACACATCTACAATCCTAGCATTTGGGAGGTAGAAGGATCATCCCTACTAAGAGATGAACCTGATCTACATAGATGAATTCTAGGAATCTGCCCAACAAACCCAGCTGAAATACATCAATTAATTACAAATGTAAAGGTCAGTATAATTTAGCTAAAAAGTTTCTAGGTTTTATAGCACAAAGAAACCTCTTTCTACAAAGTCTCAATACTATCCACAAAACATGTTGAATCTTATCTAAAGTAGAATACATAAAACAAAAAGACCCTTAAAACCAAAGAAATGAAATATCCAAACAGTCCCATTACCTTACTGTGTGAAAACCCACAGATAAAGTAAATATTAATACAAAAGAATTAGAAAACAAAGGGCTTGATCTATGTACTCAAATCAAAGAAAAATACTTTAAAATATTAAACTACTATTTTTGAGAATGGAAGCAAGTTAATGGTAGAGAATCAGCATAGCATGAGCTGTACCTGCATTTTACTTCAAGATGAAAATTACCTAGAATAATGGGGACACTGAAATATGCAAAAATTATGAATCTAAAAGCAAATATTCTTTTTAAAAGAAAATGAGTAATAATGATACTTTAGATCTAATTTGAGAATAAAGAGTCCAAAAGTTATAAAAAGAAATGAATAAAAAATCACATGAATTTAAATGAAAACTATCTGGCAGAGCTGTATTTTTTTCAAGAATAAAACAAGAAGTTTATAGCCCACCAGTCCTTACGAATGTCTATGACTCTGTCATACCTCAATGAGTAGTTTGTTAATGTCCCCAGTTTGATATAGATTTGTGCCTAATGGCAGGGTGGAAATTGAGAGTACTTTGTAGTGGTTTGTGAACAAATAGCTAAAGAATTTTCTGTGAATCCTATAAATAAAATTTCTAACAGGCCTGCTTACACACGCTTATCTCTGTGGTGTTCTAGAAGTAGTCATTGCTTAGTTAAATTTTATTTTGTGAGATTTAACATCTCTTTAGCATGGGTAAATCCTGTATATCAACAATTTTATTTTTACACATCACAACTTATTAGTTAAGTGTTACCAAGCACATAAGATGCCTTTAAAACCTTTACAAAATTAACTATAAATGAATCTTACATGTTAAGTTTGAATGCCAAATGCTAAATTTCTAGAATGTGCTAGAGAAACTACACTTCTTGATGTTTGGCAACCAGCTTCTCAGAAATTGACTACAAATATGTTTCTACAAACAGCTTCCTCCTCTCAATTCTATGGGTGGGTTTAAGCCACAAATAAAAGCTATGTAGAGGCTTGGACTAGGACCAGGAAGTTTTAAGGATCATGTGGGACCTCAGACAATAGGGATTCTGGCTGAAGGTAAAATGCAGGTTCCGGGGGAAAAAAATCACACTTGCATTTCCACCTCAATGTCTAGTTCATCTCATCTTTTGATAGTAGCCCTTCACTCACCATGTTGCAGTTTCCCAGCTTGGCCATGTCCTGTGCTCAGCTGCCCACCATAGAACAAACAGCACAAAAACACAAACCTTTGGCACCACTTCCTCCTCAAAGAAAAGCTTGAGTCTAGCAACAGGAAGAGCCCACCAACAATTCTGATTGACAGGTCACCTGGAGGGCCTGATTGGCTAGTGAGGGCTGAGTGACAAGATCACCTACCAGGGGATTGAACTGTTCTTAAAGACATAGTAATGTGGTCATTGACCTGACCTTCTACCACAGATAAACACAACCAGAGACAAAGATCTCTTCTAGATCACCACAGGTGCATTTGAATACCAATAGCCCTTGGTTCTAATAGCAAATGCTGCTATTTTCCTGGACTCCATAGGCACTTTCAAATCTCTAACTAGCATTTACAACCCTATAATTTGCTGGGTGGTTTGTATCCAGTAAGATTTCTATGATTAGTTTAAGTTTTCTGTTTGTCCTGTGTTTACTTTAGTGTTTCTATGTTTATTTTAATTTTTTGTTATTATTTTGAATTTTTTTAGGAAATTGGTTTATGGGTCTTCTCACTATATTTGTAAATAAGGCTGAAATTTGATAAAGTTTCCAAATGGACTAATTCAACCTGCAGAAAGTCTACAGACTGGAAAACTAAGAGACCTCTATTTTGCTTGATTTGGAAGATGGAATCTCAGTTGTGGTTTGGACTGCTGGCACCAGAATATATGTTTGTTCTACTTTTATGCTTAAATCTTACCATTCTGTTTCAATTTTTTTGTGACTTATGAGATTAACAGTTTTGGAGAGTCATAGAGTACTCTTACTTCCAAGCATTACAAAGAAACACAGGCAGTGTTTGAAACCTCTGAAAAACAGGAGCATATTATCAGTTTGTGGACTATTGGTACCTAATTTCATGGTGCTAGGGTGAGGCATAAGCACCTTGGGGCCCAGATATTATAGGATTGAGGCATGTCACCTATGCAAGGAAGTGCAGGGAAAACTGCAAAGAACAGATAGCAGTAGAGAAGGGCTTTCCTCAAGTAGGGTACAACTGAGAGTCAGAGCTAGTGTAAATCTGATTTCTAGACTCACAGACACAAAGTGTCCTGCAGAGGTTCACTTCCAGTGGGACCAAGACAAAACAGAAAGCCACTTTTTATCTGCTTCCCTTATAAACTTGATACAGGCACAGGATGGATTGGTTGAGTGGCTACAGAGACATAAGGCTACTCAGTCAAGTGATGACACCTCCCCCACCCATGTCATAGGTGCCATCAGATCCTTAACTCCTTTAAGTCCTTAAACTGTTTTCTTTTTTAAAAAATTCTTTAATTTTAAAAAAGTATGGGATTTGGTTATTTGAATCCAATATAAATACCTGTCATCATTTGTAGAGGTTGATTACAAATTATTATTAATTACTGTTTTAAAACATTCTATTGCTAGTTTCAGATGCTTCACTGAAATATTGATACAAATTTACAGTAGGAGTTTTCTCCTTTAATAATTTGTATAAAATGTACTCTGCCACCAAATGTACTAATCAGAATCAAGATAAGTTTTACATTTAAGTTGGTTTATTTTTAGGTACATTGGTCATAAGTTCTAAGCAGGATTTAACTGTATAATACTGGAATTTATTCTGTAGACCAGGCTGATCTCACATTCAAAAAATTTTATTGCTTCTGTCTCCTGAGTGCTGGTATTAAAGGTATGCATGGCCAAAAAGTACTGAAGTTTGATCTCATCATCTCAAATAATCCAAATTGCAGATAGTCCATAAATTTTAACATTTAAAACAATCCCACAGGTATACACAAATGTTTGTGTTTTTGTAAATTTCACAAAAATTTCTAGTACCTAGAATAACAATCACAACATCTAAGTCAGAAGAAAGAAGTCTTTGGCTTCAGCTCTTCTCTATTTTTTTTGTTCTTGCCATTTTAAATTTCTTTCTTCTGTCTTGTATAAATTTTGATTCAGCACTGAATATTAGTATGTTTAACCCCATAACCTGTCCCTTTTATTATAATTTAGAAAATTTACAAAAAATCATGCACTTTAACTTTACATGAACTATTTCCTTTTCCAAACTTTCCTAAACTATGTCAATGCCTCTTCCACTCCAGAAGAAGGCTATCCAAAAGGTTACATTAACAAAAATGATATGTGGGAAATATCTTTAATTACTGGATCAAAATGAGAACTCTGATATTATATAATCTTATATTAACTTAAGTATAATAGTTATTTTTAAATCTTAATTTGAGGGCCACAGAGTTACACCAAAACTTTGCCCAAATAAAAACTGATAAATAATCATTTTTTTCAGGTGAATAAGGGATGATCAACATTTATTCTTAATAAAATTTAATTAGTAAAACACACTGATAAGTTTTCTCAAGAGAATATTTAATGTCAGCATCTCTAAGAAAGTGCTAAATAAGTTTTTTTGTCTGGTTGTGTTACAAGTAATGCTTCCTGCACATATGGAAGTACAAAGAAAAAGAAAAGGATATGTTTTGTAGTATAATATCAATTTGCAGAAAACCATAATTACATGTATAATAATACCTAAAATATGTTTTACCTGCCACTCCAGTATATGATATCTGAGACACTGTTAAAATTATGTAAGCAGAATGCATGTATGCTTGCTCCCCAAAATTCAAAATGGAACATAAGAGATTATTTTGCATTAGAGATGATTGCAAGCTGTCAGGCTGAGAATGGAACAAAAGTTATAAGAAAGATGATCCAGAGATCCTAACTAGTGAACTATCTCTCCAGACATAAGCAATATACTATTTAATATGAACATATTTTACAGTCTTGTGATAGTGTAAAATGTAGTAAGAAGAAAGCACACGGGGAACCTAAGCCATGAACTTATAAAGACCTCTTCTAGTAAGGCAGAGATGCTGAGCTCTTGGTTAGAAATGTGAATTCAAAGATTTGTTGATATTTAGTCATTATATTTAAAAACTGAAAAATGATTTTTAAACATAATAGCTAAACCAGACCTGAAGTACTCTATCTTAATTATGGTAGAGAATATTTAATTCAGAAAATTTCATGTAAACACCAATGTTCAGTATAATATATATATTCACACATTTTATGGTAGTGCTAGAACAGAAATAACCTACAATTATCATATACACAAACATACACACATGCACACAACTTTGTAATTCAGAATCACAAATTGTATTTGTACTAGCCAGAACATAACTGTGCAGCTGACGTTGTCTTCTAAATCATGGCTATTAAATAATTCCATCAATTTAATTGGACTGATTAGAGGCATGAAGTAATACAAATTGGAAATGTTTCTGTTTATAAATTGATTCTAGATGTAAGAATTCAAGAAGCTTCTGGAAGCAAGTCATCATTTCAGTGGATAATCTTATAAATATATGTGGATATATAATACATATTTAATCAAACCTGAATATTGGGGAGAGAGCACCCAGCCAAATCCTCGTGAGATAGCTCAAGAAATTCTTAAAACTTGAATACAAAGGTAAACAGCTGAGTCTGTCACACACACTTTTAATCCCAGCACAGTGAAAACTGTGATTGGTGACCTCCAACCTTAATCCCACAACTCCAGAGACAGAACTTCTGTTTCGTGAGTTCAAGGCTCCATTAATTTTAAACTGGATGGGTATATAGGTAACTGGGAGAAGCTACCGGCAGAAGCAACCAGGAGAGTTGCTGAGAGAGTTGCAAGACAGCTGGGTGAAAATTGACTGTGGTGCTTCCTCTCTGATATTTTAGCCTTCCCCAGATATTTGGCTCTGAGTCTCATTCACTCTAAAAGAAATACAAGCTAATATACCTGTAACGATATATTGTTTATACCTTTCAGCTATTTTTCAAATGAGCAGCACATAATTACATTTATATGATCAACTTGTTGGTCCAGGACATTTCCTTATCTGAAACAAAAATATTAGAAAAAATAGAAAACATTATTGCACATGGTGCTGGGTCAGGATAAATAACAAAAGGGATGGAGCTAAAGCCTGGTGTCATAGTGGTGTTCAGAAGGCACTGAAAGTTGTGTATAATCACAGGTGTCTGCATTTCCGTGGTGTCAACAATGTGGACTATGCAGTCATGTTGGTACTGATCTATTCTTCTATCATGTGACTTGTGACAGGAGCGCTCATCACCCCATATACTTCCATGACTTTTTGACTCTGTGAACTCTTGACCTGTTCTCTCTTCCACCCAGCACTTGCCCCTGTCCATGATTGAGAATCCATATTACAGTGATGTCACTAGACACTCCCATGTAATAGGACCCTCCCTGTGCTTAATGAGACAAACTTGGGGGCCATATTATGTAGACCACAGTTTACTTTGGATCACCTATCATTTGTGTTAATGTACCATTTTGGATAGCCTTCTTCTGGAGTCGAGGAGGCATTGACATATTTTAGGAAAGTTTGGAAAAGGAAATAATTAATGAGAAGTTAAAGTGAATCATTTTTTCCAATTCTTTAAAAAAAATCCAATTGGCATAAATGTTAGAGATAAACAAAATAAAATGAAGGAGACTATTTCTGGGGTTAAACACACTAATATTCAATGCTGGATCAAAATTTATAGAAGAGAGAAGAATAAAATTTAAAATGGCAAGAACAAAAAGAATAGAGAAGAGCTGAAGCCAAAGTCATCTTCCTTCTGTCTTAGCTGTTGTAATTGTTATTCTTGATACTTGGAATTTCTGTGAAATTTACTAAAATCCAAAGATTTGTGTACACCTGTGAGGGATTTTTTAAAATGTTTGAAAATTAAATGACTATCTTTAATCTGGATTATTTGAGATGATGAGATCAAACTTCAGCTGGTTTTGGCCATGCACAGCTTTAATACCAGCACTCAGAAGGAGAAGCAGTAAGAATTTTTGAGTGAGATCAGTCTGACTACAGAATAAATTCCAGTATTATACAGTTAAACCCTGCTTAGAAACTGTACCAAAAGTACCCTAAAAATAAAATCAACCAAAATATAATTTATCTTTAATATGATACGTTTATTTGGTGGTAGCCTACTTTTATACATGTTATTAAAGGAGAAAGCTCTTAGTGTAAATTTGTATCAATATTTTAGTGAAGCATGTGAACAAGCAGTAGGATTTTTTAAACTGTAATTAATAATAATTTGTAATTAACCCCTACAAATAATAGCATATATCTATAGTGGACACAAAATACCAAATCCCATATTTTTTTAGACTCATTTTTACAAAAAAAAAGTTTTAGGACAGAAAGAAGTTAAGGTACTGGTGGCAGCTGTGACACTGGTGTGGGCGTGATATCACTTGCCTGAGTAACTAGTCTTCTATATCTGTAGCCACTCAACCACTCCATTCTGTGTCTGTATCAACTTTACCAGAGAATCAGATTGAAAGTGGCTTTCCATTTTGTCTTGGTCCCACTGGAAGAGAACCTCTGTTGTACAGTTTTTGTTTGTGAGTCCAGAGGGCTGTTATCCACTAGCTCTGAGTCTCAGTTACAAAGTTAGGTCTTATTTACACAAAAAATAGTGAGAAGACCCATAGGTCAATTTACCAAAAAAAATTCAAAATAAAAACACAGAAAATTAAAGTAAATAAAGAAAAGCAAAAGTAAACACAGGACAAACAGAAAACTTAAACTGATAATAGAAATTTTACTGGATACAAACCACCCAGCAAAGTATAGTGGGCTGTAAATGCTACTAAGAGATTTGGAAGTGCATATGGAGTGCAGGAAAATAGCAGGATTTTCCCTTAGAACCAGAAACAATTGCTATTGAAATGCATATCTATGGTGCTCTAGAAAAGATCTTTGTCTGGGTGGAAGGTTAGGTCAATAACAACTTTACTGTGACTTTAAGAACTGTTTAATCCCCTGGGAGGTGATCTTGTCACTCAGGCCTCACTGGCCAATCAGTTCCTTCAAGTTACTTGTCAATCAGAACTGTTGGTGGGCTCTTCCTGTTTCAAGATTTAGGCTGGGCTTTTTGGAGAAACTGGTGCAAGAGTTTTGTGTGTTTGTGCTTCCACTTGGAGCTAAGCTGAGGACATGGCCAAGATAGGAAACCACAACATGGTGAGTGAAGGGCTGCTATCAAAAGATGGGGTTAACCAGCTACTGAGGTGCAGAAGCTATTGTGGAAGTTTTTCTGAAATCTGGGTATAAACCTACAGCCAGATTCCTGATTGTTCGAGGTCCCACATGGTCCTTAAAACTTCCTGGTCCTAGCCCAAGCCTCTATAAAACTTTTATTTGTTGCTTGAACCTGCCCATAGAATTGAGAGAAGGGACCTGTTTGTAGAAACATATTTGTAGTCAACTTTTGAGGAAAGTTGGTTGCCAAACATCAAGAAGTCTAGTTTCTCTAGAACCTTCTTGAAATTTAGCATTTTGCATTCCAACTTAACATGTAAGATTTATTTATACTTAACTTTGTGAAGGTTTTAAAGGCAACTTATGTGCTAGTAACACTTAACTAACTAAACACTAAACTAAATGCTGTGATGTATAAAAATAAAATTGTTCATATACAGGGTTTATCAATGATAAAGAGATACTAAATCTCACAAAATAAAATTTAACTAAGCAATGACTGCTTCTAAAACACCACAGAGATAAGTGTGTGTAAGAAGGCCTATAAGTAATTTTATTGGTAGAATTTACACAGGATTGTTTACCCATTTGTCTCCAAACAGATACAAAGTAACTCTGATTTACACCCAGCCATTAGGCACAAATCTATATATCAAACAGGGGATGTTAACAAACTACTTGTTGAGGTATGACAGAATCCCAGGCATTATTAAACATTGGTGTGCCATAAAGTTCTTGTTTTATTCTTGAAAAAAATTATAGTTCTTCCAGATAGTTTTTAATCTCAATTGGTGGACTTTTTCTTTTTTTGTTAACTTTTGGACTATGTATTCTGAAATTATATCTAAAGCCTCATTATTACTCAGATTTTCTTTTAAAAACTTATTTGCTTTCACATTTATATTTTTTGCATAGCTTAGTTTCTCTATCATTCAAGGTAATTTTCATCTTGAAGTAAAATTCAGGTACAGCTTATGCTATGCTGTTTCTCTACCATTAAGTTGCTTTCATTGTCAGAAATACTTGTTTGATATTTTAGAATATCTTTCTTTAATGTAATTTGATTACATAGGTCAAACCCTTTGTTTTATAGATCTTTTGTATTAATTTTTACTTTGTGGGTTTCCGCACAGTAAGATAATGGGGCTGATTGAATACTTCATTTCTTAGTTTTTAAGGGTTTTTTTTTGTTTTATGTATTCTATCTTTAAATAAGATTCAATATGTTTTGTGGATAGTATTGAGACTTTGTATAAAGAAGTGTCCTTCTGCAATGAAAACTAGAAATGTTTTGGCTAATTTATACTTACTTTTACATTTGTAATTAATTGATGTATTTCAGTTGGTTTTGCTGAGCAGATTTCTTGGAATTTATGTATGTAGATCAAGCTCATCTCATTCTAGGGTGATTCTTCTACCTTCCAAATGCTTGGATTATAGATGTGTGCAACAGCAAAAAGTGTCTTTTAAGAGACAAGCTAGCTTTGGTTACTCTGTCTGACACAGCAGTGGAGTAGAGCAACCATGAACAACATGAGGCAAGGATTTTTTATTGAGTGGATTAGTTCAGAGCTTCTGGGTTACTCTTCTGGGATTGGTCCAAGTTCATGTTTATTGCACCTGGTATGTATTTGTTAAATGCTTTGAACTCTAGTAATGTTTTAACATTTATTAATTGTTGTTCTCCAACATCAGCTGATCAGCATGTCTATCTGGAGATTATCTGTTTCTTTCACAGGAAGAGAATATTTGGAATGTCAGGTATTACTCTTTAGGTGCAGGCTCCTCCCAGAATTGTGCCTGCTTACAGACTCTCTGAACCCTTCCTGGTACTAGACTGTCTGCCTTTCTTGTCAGGGCAGTTGTGTGGTCAAGCTGCTCTGAGGCACACAAGGGTGGGTACATTTAACATACATAATATAGGTAATTTAAGTTAAACATTCTGGCTTGAAATAAAGAGTGCTAATGTTGGACATGTTCAATAGAACATTAGTGTATTCTTTTATTTTTGAGCTGGATAACAGGACTCCTAAGAGAAAAAAAAACCTACAAGTTTAAGCACACACTAAAATTTCTAAAGCAGCAAGTATTTCAGACATAAAACAAAAGCAAATGACAGTCAACATTCATTAAATAACACCTTTTTGTGTGAGAGAATTTTGTAGAGATTGTGTTTTTAAGAAGTCTAAATTACTTTACATTTTCATAATAAAATATGATTTTTTTATTAATACATTCACTTTTAAAAAAAACCAAAAAACTTTTTTTTGTCCATATTGCTTTGTGAAAGCTCATCTCATTATTAACCATTCTTTTAAACATATAGCATTCCAATTTTGTATCTTCAGATTTAACAACTAGAAAATACATACATACATAACTCTGGGAAATTTATTAAGTCAACCTGGTATAGAGTAAGATATTTCCATTTAGAAATAATTGTCAAATTTTATTCAGTACTTTAAATTTATATATTTTTATCCTTATTTGCATTAGTGTTTTACCTGCTTCAGTGAATGTTTGAGATTTTCAGGTCTTCTAGAAGAGTAGATGAGAGCCACCATTTGAATGCTGAGAATTGTACCTGTGTGTTCTGAAAGAAAAGTCAGTGCTTTTAAGTGTTGGGTCATCTCTCCTGTCTCATCATTCAGTCTTTGACTACAATTTTAAATGGTAAATTTAGAACTCCACAAAGTTTACATTCACCTTTATTTATAATTGGAGCTTTGATGATGATGTTTTTATTTTAAATATTTATTTAGTTATTAAATTTTAGTAGGTTTAAGTTAATAGTGACAAAAATTAACAAATAAATAAGTAGTTGCTTTCAACCAAGTTGCAAGTATCTATCAATTTGATCAACACAAATAACCAACATTTTCAATGTATTTAATGGCTCATATGGTTTTAAAATTTTTTTAATCAGAAATAACATTGATTGTTATGCTTTACTGTTTTTCATAGTCATTAGATTTTTACATTAGCAAAGGTTATTTTCTCCAAATGCATATAAAGTGCTACTTAGGGATTTGCATAAAGTCTTTCAGATGTGTAGTTGGAGTTTAAATAAAAAAAATTAGGATTTTAAGTTATGGTATTATCATTGACTGAAAATCCCAGTGCATTAATCAGTGTTTTCTAGATTCACATAAACTAATGTGATGAATCTCTTTCTCTGCTTCTCGCTCTCTTCTCTTCCACTCTTTCTCTTCTCTGTATATCTATCTGTGTATATATATATATATCTGTCTACCTATCTATCTTTGGTCTTTCTGTGAGTCTGTCTAGATGCTTCATACTATTACATAATCCTATAATAATTAATGATAATATTAATTATCAAGGGCAACTGATAATGAAAAGTTATTTATTAAAAGACTCAAAGAGAACAATAATAGATACATTTGGGATTAAGCAGTAATACAGTTTCTGAAAAGGCTAGATTGGTTCCCTGAGGCTTCACTCAGCAGGTCAGGTACTCCACCCAAGAGCATAAGAGAGTTGTGGCTTTGTGTATTTGTACCAGTAACTTGAAATAGATCTCAAGCCATGCCCCAGATACTTTTTCCCTAGGCCATTCCTGATTCTCATATCTTTGCTATCCAAGAGGAGGTCAGGCTTGTATGTCAAAGTGATACTACCTACTATTTACTACAATACCTTGACCTAGTATGTTTTTCCTCAGTTTACCAATAATAGCAAATACCACATGAGGTTTTGGCAGTAGAAGGCATTTAACAGAATTAGAAACAATAGGCGTTTGGGCAACTTTTTCATGTCACTTCATTGTGCCTTCAGGCCCTGTTGGGACCTGATCTCTTGTGTATCTTGTCAATTTGATACATGGTATGCTTTATTGAAATCATGGATTGAAAATATATATAAGCACTTTTAGAAATAAATTTGTAGTCTTCATAATTTTGACCCACAGGATTTCTCCCAATTTGCTCTCTTATCTTCTAAATTTACAATTGAGTGCCTGCCCCTTTTGACCCTGGTGACTAGTTGACTGCATCAGATAGCTCTATGAATTTAGTTAATTAGCCATCTATAGCAACAATACCAGCACTACAGATATTTTTAGTGACCTCAACAATGTAGACATTACTCAGCAAAGTTCTTCTCCCAATGCTATGTTGGATTCATTTACTGTAGTGTGGTTAAGTAGAAGACATTGGTCTGGGCCAAGAATTTGCTAGAAAATTCAGGACCAGTAGTAACTTTTGTTACTACTTTTTTGTCTTTTGTCTAGCTACTGGATTTCCCAATAATAGGAGGGCCCACAAAACTAACATTTTTGCTTCAGCTCTCCATACCACACAGTCTGGAGATAGCTGCCCTTTGCTCAGCATGGTCAATCACCCATCCATGTCTGTGTCAAGGAGTTTCTTGTTCACCAGAGTGCAGCTGTCAAGCTGACCTATTGTATTTTCACAATAAAATCAAGGTTTAGCACATAATGACAATTTCTGACTTTCTTAGCAGAGGTGTGGACCTCTCAGAATGACCCACACTTCTAATTGGCTGGTTTGCTAGGGTTTCTCATTGGCAATGGTGAGCTGTAGGAACAAAACTCAATACTTTCTAGCCCGGGTTTCCAGACCTACTTTAGGATGGATGAAGATTTCTGCCAAATTTCATATAAAGTCTGTTAAGAGTAAACCAATGAATTCAGCTAATCAGCCAATAATGGACAAGAAGAAAATACAGTGAATAAAGGTTATTATAGCCACAGTCAACACAGCCTTTAGACTCATAATCACAGCCCCATGTGTAGAAAGAGATGAGTTCTCACAATCCATAGATCCTCTCCCCAAATACCCTGGGCTGAGAGGCCTGTACCAACTCCTTTAAGAATATATTCTATTTTAGGGAAAGAGCTTTTTCTTTCTTAATATATCAGGGACATAGGGAAAGCTTTATAAGCTTATGCCTATTATAATACGCAAAGAGACCTAATTTTAAATTTGTTGTATGTGATCTGAACTACAGAACTAACAGTTATGTGTAATAATCCATTTGAAGTTAAATTGAAGGGGTTACAAAAAGGCCTCATGTACTGGGTAGCACTGCACTTTAAGCTGTGATGTAGAAGAGTTGAATTGGTTTCTTTAAATCTCTATTTAGTTGTCAATAATTTGTGCCCTCTTCCACCTGCATGGCAGGAAATTACTCCACCCTGAATACAAGCTAGCTGGCAACATTGTATCCAGGAAGAAGAAAACGTGCCTTTGTAATGCAAATAAATAGCCTGGTCAGCAAATGGAGTCAGGGCCATGTGCTATTGAAAGGCATACCATTGTTAATCTAAAAAGATGTCTTCTGTGGTGAAATTCAGAGTCAGGAATGTTGAGACATGTCTTTAAGCATTATATAACCCTATGGAAGGTGCTCTTTTCACTGAGACCTCATTACCAAATCAGGTTCTTTACTTGTCCTCCCAGTCAGAAGTGGTTCAGGATCCTTCCTGTTGCTTGCTTCTGGCTTGGATTTGAGGAGGAGCTGGCACCAGTGAGTTTGTGGTATCCTGTTTGTGCTGCTTTTGGGAGCTGAGCAGAGAGCATGCAGCACATGACAAACCAGGTCATGTTAAGTGAGGGACTGCTCTTTACAGATGGAATTGAATATATATATAAGGTATGGAAATCAGTATGGAGGGTCCTTTCAGGATCTGGGTAGTAACCCACAGCCAGAATCACTCTCCTACTAGATAGCATGCTGTCTTTAAAACTCCCTGCACCAATTAAAAAGCCATTAAATAATGTTGTTTCATAGGCTGAATCTAGTCACCAAAATCTGACCAAGAATTTTTCTGTAAAACACCTTTTGGTTAACTTCACATGTTTTAGTGTTCCCAGGGGGAACAAATTGCTATATTTGGAGAGGTCTATTCTCTCTTGTACCTTTTTGAGAATTAGCACTTTACATTTAACTCTTAAGTGTAAGACCCATTATGGTTTATTTTGTGTTGGTTGTAAAAGGCATGTCTTTGTTCAGCAGGAATTCACTGGCAAGAAGAGATGCAGAAGAGAAGAATTAATAATATAAAAAATGTACCAATATTTAAAAAATAGTAAGCCTCACAAAATAAGAATTTAGCTTTTGGGGCTGGAGAGATGGCTCAGCGGTTAATAGCACTTTCTGCTATTCCAGAGGACTCGGGTTTGATTCTCAGCACCCACATGGCAGCTAACAACTATCTGTAGTTCCAGTTCCAGGCAAACACCAAGGCAAATAAATAAATAAAGTTTAAAAAAGAAAAAGAATTTAGCTTGTGAGTATTGCCTCTAAAATACCCTAAAGATAAGTGTATGCTAAACATTACTGTTAGAGATTAAGATACACACACAAAATTATGGAGATATTTGCTTTCATAAAACTATAAACATGCCATACTTGATTTACAGCAAGCCACTAACACACACATACCTATATCAAATGGGGATTCCTATCAGCCATTCGTTGAGACACAACAGGATTACAAGCAACACTAAAGTCTTATGTGCCATAAAGCACTAGTTTTTTTTTTTTAAAAAAGCACACTTCTGCCACATGTCCAATATGACACCAAGTGGCTACTATTTAATAAGAAAACCTGGTTGATTAAGTTTTATTTCTAGAGTTCAGTCACCCCCAATGATCACCAAGAGATCAGGTTTGATGCTAGAGCAAAAAGTCTCTCTATTTACAGGCTAGCTTGGGTCATTCCATCCACCTGATGCAGCAACAGATGGGATTCTGAAAAACAGAAGAAAATAATTTATATTGAAGGGTTGCTATGAGCTTCAGAGCTATGGCCTTGCACTCCTGGGGTTGGTGCAAGCTCAGGCTAGGGGTACCTAGTATGAATTATTTGGCTGCTTTGAATTTTTTAAGGGATGCTTCAACATTTAGCAGTGGCCTTTAATGTTTACCTCCAAGAGCATATTAGCATACATGTACCTGAATACTATCTGTTCTATTGTTAAAATCCTTTTCTTAGGAGAAGACTGATTGGAATGTCAGGTATTTCCCCTCAGATGCTGGCTACTCTTTGTAAGGTGTCTACTCATAGGCCCTTTCTGAAATGTTCAGATGCTGCCAGCAAGAACCTGCTGTGTCCATCTACTCTTAAGCTAGTGGTCAAACTGTTGTGTGGTCAAACTGCTCTGGGCCTCACTGAAAGACTTGCATCCTAAAGTCAGGCTCTTATTTATGCCCTCAGGCAGGGAAGAGGAACATTTTTAAGTAATCTTGTACAGCCTGAAGCATACATCTTTATGCCTTTCCCCAATTGCTTGATGTATTGATAGTAAAACAGTGCCTGCCTTCAAACCAGAAATATGGTTGGAAAAACTGATATTGATCTGAAATAAGGGTAGATATGGTAAACTTTCTTCATATTGAAAAAACCACATGAAGCTCTGGTTATCACTGTAAAATCTCTTTTGCCCTTGGAGTTATTATCTTTAAGGCCAATGTGGCCTTAGTAATGTTCTTGAGATATCCAGTGTTTCCTTGTGCGATATTGTTTGATTATCCTCATCCTGTTTCTTTCTGATTGAATGCCTATTTCTCCTGACTTTTTAGCAGTCAACCATTTACTTCATTTTTTTCTATAGAAGTAATATATAAGACACTTCTTATAATGCTTACATGGCATGCAACATAAATTGTGTAATATGACATAAATTTTTTTATCTTTTCTATTTTCTACTATTACTATTATTCCCATTCTCTACCACCTTCACCTCAGGATCCTGTCACTAAAGAATTACCTGCTGTTTCATGTTATTGGTACATAAAAATTCTGGGAATATATTATCTGTGCAGTACCCATTCTCAATGGAAGAATACTTTGCTCAGACTCAATCCAGTAGAAAATGAGCTTGTCCTACCACAATTTGATATGGCAGCCTTTTTTTGAGTCCACATGATAGGCCTTGCTCCCTGAGGAGTCAATGAGATGGGGATGGGATGCAGTAAGAGGGAGTGGTAATAAGGAAAGTGGAGGAAATTGGTTGTTAAGGTAAAAGGGAACCAATCATTAATCAAATTTTTAAAAGGAGAATTGATGGTAAGAGACACTGAAATTTCTAAAAATTTTTAAGACTTAACTAATAAAGAACTTTAACATTTTGTTCTGATTTCGTTTGTAGTTTTTGACACATTTTTTTTCTCTTTAGTAAATTTTCATGGAATTTAACTTCATACCAGGCTGGTTTTGAACACAAAAACAGATCTTCCTGCCTCTGACAAACAAGTGCTGGGAAGAAAGACTTAAACCACTATTTCTGGGCTTTGTTTTATGAATCTTTGAAAGTTTCTCAGTATGTAACTTTTGTGGGTCTGGCATTGCTGAGTATAACAGCCTGGCTTGAAGCTCATAGGTCTTGTTGCCCTGATTCCAGAGTTCAGAGATTATAATGTATTCTGCCACACTCAGGTAAACTCTTTTTCATATGACAACCAAATGCCAATGTTGATTCTAATTTGGTAAAGTAGAATAACATATGCGGGCTAAAAAATTTGTACCACGGTGCTGGAGAGATGGCTCAGTGTTTGATAACACTGATTGTTCTTCCCAAAGACCAGAGTTCAATTCCTAACATCTACATGGCAGCTAATAACTGTCTGTAATTCCAAGATCTGACACCTTTACACAGTTATACATACAGGCAAAATACCAATTCATGTAAAATAAAAAAATAAATATTAAGAAAAATTGCACCACATTTTTATACTTTGTGACCTGGTCTTTACTAGGCCTAGTTAGCTTTGAAATCCATATCCACCTGAAAATGGTCTTGTCTTGAAGCTCTTAGTCCCACATAAGCCATTTTCCACCTTTTGACATAAACATATAAAATGTGAAAATGTTGGAGATTTTTCATATTGCATAGAGATTCTTTCTTTTTCCAGAGTTCAATAATTTTATTTTTTTAATATTGGCCCGTGTAATTTGTGTTAGGTTTTTGTCCTCATTGCCCCATATTAATGCAAAATAATTTTAAATCGTTATTGTTCCTCCCCTTTTTTTGAAGACTTTATTTGGCATTGAGTTCCTTCCATTGTTTGAAACACTTGTTTGGTATTTAAATTTTTTTGTCATAATTTCAGTAAGTGGTTTTACAGAAAACTCAGTTTCCATTCCCAGAATGCACATTGTAGCTAACCATTTGCTATAATGCCAGCATTAGTTATCTCCTGCCTTTTACTGAGCTCTGCATGTAGTGTACACAGACATGTATAGACCAACAGCATTTAACTAATATTCTTAAGATAGGTAGAGAATATAATGATGTTTTCATAGCCCTGAGACAGACCTCAAGTCAAGGTGAGTTGAAGTCTTTCTGGTCTTACATGGACTATCAATGACCTTTCTCTGAGCTAAGCAAAGTCAACTTTATTTGGAGTTTAATAGGGCTCTACATAACTGTTCATTTTTGAGCAGAGTATTCAGTGCTATTAAAAATTTTTGTATTTGTATTCTCTAGCATTTTATTCTTAAAAATTGTAACATTAGAGCAGTTATCTTTTAGGTTGAACATGAAGATTGGCAGGTCATAAAGGATTCAAAGCAATCACTGAGTAATTTACCTGATTTTCAACTAATCATTTTAGTTTAGAACAAATATGCCCCCAAAATTTATTTCTATCATCTTTAAAATTTTTATATATTTCTGTATGACTTTGAGTAAGAATGCCTCTAAATGCCTCTGCTTTTACATTGTGATAATGTTTAAAAATGATTTCTTAACCTAGACTGCTTAGCAATAGAAAGAATACTACCTAAACATTTTCAAACTCTTTAAGTAAAATTCACATGCTTTTTTTGCTAGTAAAAAAACCCTTGTTCTATAGACAAAACCCATACTTTACTTTTCTAATTCAGTTATGAAATTTACTTTCTTTCTTTAATCTTGTTAATTGGCTATTCTTGGAAGTCAAAACAATGACCTCTGAAATGAATGGAAACTCAGAGTTGGGTACACCTATGACAAACTTTTATAAAAGTTCTAAAATTTAAGAACCATCTTTAATCTTATGGTTTGAGGTGATATCAACATTCAGTTGATTGTTTTTGTGCATTCCTTTGATACCAGCACTTAAGAGGCAGAAGCAGTTAAATTTTCTGAGTTTAAACCCAGCCTGGTCAACAGAATATGTTCTAGATGTGCAATGATATTCTCTGTCTTAAAATTACCAGAAAACAAAAAAATAAAAGTGAAAAAAAATACAGGAACCATCTTTAATTTTGTTTGCACATATAAAATGTTTTGAAAAAGAAATTTTTATCTTTAAATAGTTATCAACACTCTACCAATATGACACATTTGAAACTAGTGGTAGCTTGTATTTTATCCAAACCAATTTAGTAATTCATAATGAACACCTCAAAATGATGACACAGATGCCTAACCAATTTTATCTAAATGACCAAAATTTAAATTTTTTTCCTGTCAAAATAAATGCTGATTTTTGAGCAGGTTTACTATGTAAATGGTTTAAGGCACTTGTGGCAGCAAGAGCACAGGAAAAGAAGTTACCTGAGCTTTAGATAATCACTGACTTTCCAGGTTTTTTTTGAGAATGTTAGATAAGCACCCTGGTGGGGGAAGAAGTATTTATCAATTGCCTGAGTATACAGCTCTGCAGCACTGTTTTGCCCTTTCATGTGCCAAATGCACCAAGTCACCAAAGTGACTTTATTCATGACCTTTCCCCTCTTTGCAAGAGCTACTGTAGGCCACTCCACTGCTCTTAGTTATGGCAAATTCTCCAATAGCCTAGGTCCCACTGGAGCCAGAATTTGAAGAGCTCTAAGCTTCACAATGCCCCACTCCACTCCTGCCTGCACAAAGCTGCAAAGTCTTCTTACTATGGTTTCTTGCATAGGGATCCAGCCTCAAATGTGCCATGTCTAGGACAGGAAGTGATTATGGTTGCTTTATTGCCCAACTTTGAGACACTCAGAGTCCACACCTGGCTGAACTTTTCCACTGTGTGAGTACATTCAGCACAGCCTGTGCAGCTTGGTCAGAGTGCTAGGGAACACTTGGTTAGGTGTACAGAGACTGTACCATACATACTGTCAGTTTTATGAATAAGGAAAAGGACAGCAGTACAGGACTGCAAACAGAAGAATCAGATATCTTGGCACCGGGAAACAAACTGAAACTGAGATGATGGTTCCAAAGTCAAATTCAAAACAACCAAAGAGGATTTTTTTTCACTTCTACAACTTGTGCAACATCAGAGAGTCTAATTAGATTATTTGCCAGTATTTTTAAATTTTGAGCACATTTACAACATAATATCTAGAAATCCCAAAGGCCCATTAACCAAAGAATATCTCAAACACACAGACACAAAATAAAAGTAAACATGGTAAACACAAAAGCAAACACAAACAGTTATCTGAATTAACACACCCCAAATTGTATAATGAGAATTGTTTATAGTATGCAGAAAGATAACATGGCCACCTATAAGAGCCAAATAAAAGTGCTATTTATATTCATATGCATGCTAATCTTGAAAAGGTCTTTGTCTGGAATAGAAGACAGGATCAGAATGAATTAAAGTGTTTATAGAGTGCAAAAAAGCAGTGTCAGTTATTAGAGTCAACTACAACTTCTGTGTAAATGCATATCAATGCTAATCTAGAAAAGGTTAATGTCTGGGAGAAAAGGCCAAGGCAAAAACAATTGAACTATGTCTTTATGTACAAGGCAACCCTATGGGAGGTGATCTTGTCACTCAGGTTTTACAAGACATTTAGCCCTGTGAGTCAACCTGCCTGTAAGTGGTACAGGGTCTTTCCTCAGCTTGGATTTGAAGAGGCGGTGGCACCAGAGGTTTGTGCAGTGCACTGTGAGTGAGTGTGCTGCCTGAAAGCTGAGCAAAGAACATGACTGAGCTGTGAGGTCACAAGTTGAGTAAGTTCTGCTGTCTTCAGATGGAATGGAGCAAATGATGCATTGAAAGAAACAGTGTGGCATGTTCTACAAATATCAGGGAAAGTCATGATCTCTCCTGTAAGCTCCCACATCATCCTTCAAACTCCCTGGAATTTTTAATTTACAACTCTAGAATAATTTACAGAATCAAACATATCTTGCCATTAAGTAGAATTTTCACACTATAATTATTTTCAAGTACATGTATTTAATATTTTTTTAAGTGTAAGGGTACTTCATTACCTGCCTACACTAATGAATGATATTATAACATTTGTATGTCTTAAGTTGCCAATTTTATTCTGTGCTGAAGCACCTAATGTCCAGCATTAAAGAAGTTTTAAGCTAGTATTAACAGGTGCATAGATTAATAGATATAGTGAGTTTGGGTAATTGTAGCAACATTATTTTAGATAGCATTATTTTAATCATTAAATCTCTTCCCATGTAGTTCAACTAAGATGTCAATAGTAAATCTGACTTAGTACTTGTATGTTCAAAAAGCATTCACAAATAACACTATATTGAAACTGACTTTAGGTGAAAGCAATTCACATGTACTAGTGAGATCTTGAGTCACACATCAGGTTAAAGTACATTGCTATACAAGTGTAAAACCCTTTTTCATGGAATCACATGGTAGATAGACCCAAGGCCTGAAAGTTGTCCTTTGATCATACCTTTGGCCAATATTTATAAAGTCTAGCATATATGAGGACTCACATGATAGACACATATCAAACATATATCTCACACAAATACATAGACAACCTACACATAAAAATGAATCACACACAAATAAGCACACACTATTCTAGCACAAGAACATGTAAACATAAATAGAAATATGTACAAACAAAGATATATACAAACCTACACAATACACAAATAGCCACACCACATTAAACTCCATACCCTACACAAACACACACTAACAAGTACAGAAAAACAAACACACAGAGATACACCCACACAAACAATATTAATATTTTTAAGAACACTTAGGATGTGGATTGAATAAATTTACTTAAGAATGGATTTTTTTTGAATTTGTCATTTTTTAGTTTATGTGACATAATAGCATGTTTTTAGTAGTTCTGACTTCATAAAACTAGTCTTTTTCTGGTGGCCATAAAATAAATATTTGCAAAGTATACTACTTAGAAGACTTTTCCCAATTGAAGGAAAAGATGCATGACAGACTTAGCATTCATTATTACATTCTTAAAATTATACTTTTGAATCTTTATCAGTACCACATTAGTCTAGAATTGTAAATAATGGAAGCAGATGAAGAGATCTACAGCTAACCACCATGGTGAGCTTCTAGTGTCCAGGTACTGAAGAGGGACAAAAATATGTAAAGAATGGTCGAGATCATAACACAGAAACATGTAACCTTAGCTAGAGGGATCGCAGGAACTCTGAACAGACAGCTGTGGAATATGAATGAAACTGAACTAAATTTTCTTAAAGTGAGTGACAGTTGTGTAGTGGCTTATATAGATTATGGTTTCTCTGGCAGTGAGATCAGGATATATTCATAGTGCATAAGTCGAATTTTTGGAGCCCATACCCAATGGAAGAATACATTGCTTAGACTCGATACAGTAGGGAATGAGCTTGTCCTACCTCAACTTAATATGACAGCCTTTTTTTGAGTCTACATGGTAGGCCTTGCTCTCTGAGAAACAAATCAGATGGGGTTAAGATGGAGTAAAAGGGAGTGGTAGTAAGGAAAGTGGGGGAAACTGGTTGGTATGGTAAAAGGGAAAAAACGATTAATCAAATTTTTAAAAAGAGGATTGATGGTAAGAGACACTGAAATTTCTAAAAATTGTTAAGACTTGACTAATAGTGAACTTTAACATACGTTTTGTTCTGATTTTGTTTGTAGTTTTTGACACATTTTTTCTCTTTAGTAAATTTTCATGGTTTTTACCTTTATACCAGGCTGGTTTTGAACACAAAGACAGATCTTGCCTCTGACAACCAAGTGCTGGGAAGAAAAACTTAAACCACTATGCCTGGGCTTTGTTTTATGAATCTTTGAAAGAATCTCAGTATGTAACTTTTGTGGGTCTGGCATTGCTGAGTATCACAGCCTGGCTTCAAGCTCAGAGTTCTGGTTGCCCTAATTCCTGAGTACTGAGATTAAAATGTATGCTGCCTCACTCAGATGAACTCTTGTTTATATGACAACCAAATTCCAATGTTGATTCTAATTTGGTAAAGTAGAATAACTTATGTGGTCTAAAAAATTTGCACCACAGGGCTGGAAAGATGGCTCAGTGGTTGAGAGAACTGATTGTTCTTCCCAAGGACCTGAGTTCAATTCCCAGCATCCACATGGCAGCTAACAAAGGCCTGTAATTCCAAGATCTGACATGCTTACACAGTTGTACATGCAGGCAAAATACCAATTCACATAAAATAAAAAATAAATATTTTTTAAAAAATTTGCACCATATTTTTATACTTTTTTGACCTTGTCTTTATTAGGCCTAGTTAGCTTTCAATTTCATATTCACCTAAAAATAGCCTTGTCTTCAAGCTCTTAGTCTCACCTAAGCCAATATCAAGCTTTTGACATAAACATATAAAATGTGAAAATGTTGGTTTTTTTCATACTGCATAGAGATTCTTTTTTTTTTTTGTTTGAGTTGAATAATTTTGTTTTTTTAATACCAGTCTGTGTAATTTATGTTAGGTTTTGTCCTCTCTGCCCCATATTAATACAAAATGATTTTAAATCATTATTGTTCTTCAACTTTTTTTGAAGAATTTATTTGGCTTTAAAATTATGATTATTTACATGTATTAAATTTCACATTAATCTAGACAATTTTATTTTTATTGCTCTACCACTGAGTAGCTCCCTTTTTAAATACTTATTTGAGACTTAAAAATACATTTTAGTATGATTTTAGTAAATAGATCAATCAGTTCACTACTTAATAAATCTTTTGTATTAGATTTTATTTCATTTATTGTTTTCTCAAAGCAGGTAAATTGTGCTGTTGTTAGATGGCTTTGCTTCTTAGATTTTAAGGCTTTTTTATTTACATTTCATCTTTCAATAACATTCAAACTTTTCTTATGGATAGTTTGAGACTGTATGTAAGAAAATATCTTTCTTTTACTTACAAAATCAAATTTTTTTAGCATAATATATTTGCAGTTTTTAATTATTAATTAATAAATTATTGGATATATTTGAATTAGTTTTGCTGAGTAATTTTGCTAAACTTCATCATTTTAGATCATGCTATGTTGCACATTGGTTATTCCTGCTACCTTCCAAAAGCTAAGATTACTTGTGTGTACCTAGTAATTCATCATTTATATTTCAATTATTTTTCTCCCAAATTATATGTCTAAATTAATGTTAATAAATTGCATCAAATGTAAAATCTGATAACAAATTTAGCTCTTACTTACAAGCAGTCAACTATGTAGAAGGACATTTTATTTTCTTTATTTAAAAGTTAGGATTTTTGAGTTCAAATTGCTTAAATTCAGGATAAGAAATTATGAAGACATTGTGTCTAGGTAAAGCTATCATTATATTTTAAAATAGGTACAATGTTCCAAGTAGGTCCAGGTATACACAAATTAAAAAATAAAGATTTCCTGCAGTCCAAATATGTGTTTTTCTTTGCTACTGAAACAGGATGTATTACATCAGGCACACTGAGCATCATAGCACTAGACCTTCTTAGCCAGCTTGTCATTAAGACCTGTTGGATGCTTGTTGTACTTATATGTGCACTGAGTTGAGAATGAAAAGAACAAAATATTAAGAATAGCTGAAATCCAAGGGTTTCCTTGGCTTTAATTCAGCTAATGGAAACTGAGAATGCAATCCCTACCAGATGTTTTTGTACTCTTGTCTCTGTGTTTAAAGACCAGAACGTTATGTAACTACTTCTGACACATAATTTTCCTAGAATATTTCCTAATGAAAGATAGTAGCTTTTATTTTAGATTTTTTTATTTGACTTTGCCTATGCAAATGTTTGAATACCACTTGAATTTATGTTACCTATGGAGGCCAGAAGTGGATGTCAGATTCTCTGCAACTAGAAATAAAGGTGGTTGTAAGTTTGTATGTGGATGCTGAAAATTAAACATAGGTCCCTTGGAAAAGTAATTAGTGCTCTTACTTAATGTGGATTTGCTCCAGTTCCTCAGTTTTTGCCCCATTATAGGAAATCTGTTTGATATTTTCTCCTTTTGACATAATTTGTGTAATTCTTTTATGACAGAATTTTAGGTAGCTTCTGTTGACCTTGACCTCATTTTACACATTGAACTTTTGATTTTTACTCTATTTTCAAGTAGTTCAGGGATTACAAGTGTGCATTACTACCACAACTGTTTCATGTGTTTTGGGTACATTATTGCAGGTTAATCACCAATTAGATAAGATGCAACCCTAGCCTCTATTTATAATTTTCATGTGTAGTATGTGTATAAATTATAAGCTTCTGATAATCAGAAATTCTTACTGTATATGTCCATTCCAAAAATGCTGAAACATAGTGGCATGTAATTTTCATTTTGAGGATTATTTTAATTTAAACCAGTAGTTTGTCTTAATGAAATTTTATTCCTAAAATGACTAATGTTCAAAATGATTCTTTTTAAATTAGAAAAAAAGTGAGAATGCCAGTATGACATGAGCAAACTTTGGCTATTTCTGATTTTTACAAAAAATTAACTTTCAAAATAAAATGTCTTTCTCAAATTCTTGTGATTGTAGTTTAAAGTCTGTTTTGTTAAATACTAGGATATCTACATTAGCTTGTTTCTTAAATCTATTTTATCAGAATGTCTTTTTTAAACCTTGTCCTCTGAGATCTTTGAAGTTGAGCTGTGTTTCCTGTATGTGACAGAGGGATTGATCCTGCATTTTATCCCTTCTATTAGCCTGTTTCTTTATATAAAAGAATTGGGTCCATTATATTAAGGCATATTAATGTCCAGTCATTATTAAATCCTGTTTTTTTGTGGAGTGTGTATGTTTTTCATTTTGGGCTTTTGCTGCTTGTGATAATCTATGTTTTGGGTTTCTGTGGGTATATCTATTTTCTTTAGGATGGGATTTGTTTTCTAGTGGTTTTTGTAGGGTTGAATTTATATATAAGTATTGGTTAAATGTCATTTTGTCATATAACATCTTATTTACTCCATCTATGCTGATTGGGAGTTTTGTTTGATATAATAGTCTAGGCTAATGTACATAGTATATTATTGTCTGCATAAGAACTGTCGAAGCACTTCTGGATTTCTGAGTCTCCATTGACGAATTAAGATTTACTCTAATGGGCCTGTTAAAAACTACTCTGATGGGTGTGCCTTTATACCTTACTTAGCCTTTGACTTTTGCAGCTCTAAATATTACTCTTTTTATTGAGTATACCTAGTGGTTTGATTATTATTTGAGGAGTTAACTTTTCTGAGAGATCCAGCATATTGGTGTTCTGTAAGCTTCTTTAGTCTTCACATTTACTTTGATTGGGAAATTTACTTTTTTGATTTTGTTGAAAATATTTTCTGTGCCTGGTATTCTTCCTTTATATCTATACCTCTTATTCTTAGTTGTGGTCTTTTTATTTGGCTCCTGCTTTTGTAAATGTGTTATGGCTTTTTTTTTTTTTTGCTTTAGAGTGTTTTTTCTACTGACAACTATACTCTCTTTTCTCTTTTATTCTGTTGTTTACCCATGCATTTGCAGTTCCTGATTGTTTACTCAGATATTTTATTACTCATTCCCTCAGTTTCTATTTTACATATAACTTCTATTTCAATTTCTGTATTTTGAAATTGTTCATTCAACTTTTGATACCTTTTCTTGATTACTTTTCCTTTCCATGGGGTATTTATTGTTGTTTATTATGCTCTTTGTTTTTCTCTTCAATTTTTCTAAAGGAATTTGTAGTTTTACATTAAAGACCCTTTATTATCTTTTTAAGTTATTTTGTAAAAATCGTTTTATTTGCCTTTGGCAACATTATAATATTCAGGTTTTGTTGTTGTCAAACTGCTGTTTTCTGGTGAAGACATATTACATTTTATGCCATTGTATGTATTCTTGCATTGATGTCTACTTATGTTTTTTTTTTATTGGTGCAAACATTGCATGTGTTTCAGGTCATTATTCTTGTTCCAGTCTGCTTTGGCTGTGTGTGTAATTCAGAAGCATTTTTTTTCAATAAGCTTCTGGACCAAATAGAGCTGATTCATTGTGTGTCTTAGGGTGGTTCTGTGGTCCAGTATAATCAGTTTAATTAGGACAGGATCCAATAAATGTGACTGTAGATACTTGTCTGAAGAATTCTTCTAAGATGGCATGGAATTAGCACAACACTAAGAGGTGCTGGGTGGCACAGGTTGTTCCTATGTCCTATAGACTTGAAATAAAAATGTTAACTGTTGAGTTATTTGAAATATCTTCCTCAGATATCCAACTAATAGCCACACTTGCATCAGACAGCAGCTATTAAAACCAAAATAGCAATATATTTCTAGTAAATAGATACACTATGCTAAACTCTGTGAAAATCCATTTAAGCTAAGTTATCCCTGTAGCACATATTGACCTCAATCTCAGCCTCTTACTGCCCTATCCTCCTGACATCAAAATGCACAAATGTGTGCTACCCAGTGATCCCTATCACTTTTTCTTGAGTCAAGATCTTGCTATGTATCACATGTTATTTTGGAACTCACTATGTAGTCTAGGTTGCTTCAGGTTCTTGAGTACTGCAGTAACTGCATCACATCTGCCATCATTATTAGATTTTTAGTTATAGTATTCTTTCATTACATTAATTTATTACTTATTCTCTCTATGTTTGTTCACAATTTTGCTTAAGCTATGTGACTGTGAAAGGCAAATGAGAACTCTCTCAAAATCTTTCTCTTCTTTCATCATGTGTATTCTAGGAATGAAACTCAGGGCTGTAGGGTCATGGACCATTGATTTTTGTCTCTCAAGCCATCTTGCAGTCTCTGTAACACACTTCTATTTTAGAGAGCCTGTATTGTTTATGGATAATACTATTATATTATGCATACCAAATTTGTAAATAGAAATTTATATGCATCGAGGGAAACAACAAAATTTACAAAACTTGCTGTTAAGTATTATTCATTCATTGGATAATAAATTGACTAGTTTTGTGTCAATTTGACACAAGATAGAGCCATTTAAATAAAGAGAGTCTTAATAAAGAAAAAGTTTTATAACATTGTACAGCAGGCAATATATAACATACTGCAATTAAAGGAATATAGTAATTCTGCACATCTGAAAATGTTTTTATCCTCTGCCCATTGATAAATACTAAGACTGCTCTCACTATTTAGTTATTTAAAGTTCACTCCAAACAAGCTGGTATATACAGCATGAATTAAATATATAAGATTTTCTGACATAGCAAAGCTATATCACAGCATGTATATCCATAATCATTCCTTGATGTTTTTCTATAAACCTACTCAAATAACATTTCATAGACCTTCCTGGAAGATGTTCATATCTTTAGTACATGGAACTCACACTTTACTTCTTAGGTTTTCTCTAAAGTTGATCATAAAATCTTTCCAATGTGAGGGTGATTATCTTCATTTTGTGAATACCTTTCCATATGACCATTGATATAATTAAAGTTTTATTCTGTGACAATTCCAGAAAGATGTAAAAATATTAAGAAAATAACCCACTAGTTACTCAAGCATCTGTTTTAACCTGATCAATACTATATTAGTACACAAATGTACAAGATATAAATTTAGAATATTTAGCTTCTCCTGAAATTTTACTAGGTAATACTGTAATTACAATATATTCTATTGACTGATGACATCTAAATGAAATTATGTAACAAAGTAAGAATACATTACTAACAGGCCTGCTGGATATTCTAAACTGAAAAAAATCTACTAGAAATAAAACAGTAAGAAAATAGTTGATAGAAGGTTCATGGAGATAAGGTGAGAACAAGCACCTGCAAAGAAAGGGTAGAGTTAGTAAAAAATGCAATTAATTTAATATATCCAGCAAGGCTTAATTCTTCCCAGCATTCATTTGCATATTGTCATCAGCTATGCAGCTGTGCACACCTCACCTGGAGACCAATTTATCTTTTCCAGCTCATTCTTAGACTTGACAAAAATAGTTCTTCAGTATATTATCTGCATAAGTATGTAATTTTTGGAATAGCCCCCTACAGGAAGAATCAGAACATGGGAGGAGGGAACAAGCAAATTTTCTGAATAATTGCAGTATTTAATGACACTGTAGGAGCTAAAATTTTCAGTTAGTCAAGTGAGCATGGAACTAGATTATCCATTATTTCTAGAAGTCCCAACTCGTAGCATACTCCTCTATGGTGGCTCATTGTACATGAACAGTGAAGGGTGTATGACACATTACCTAATTCTTGATGCAGGAAAAAAATTATAATTGCTTTTCTAAAGTTGGGACAATGAATGTCTTTCAAGTCTTCTCAGTTTGAAAGTTTACTTCGGTAACATTAATTAAAATTTGTATTAAGATTAAAAACCTTAAGGTAGACCTTAGGGTAAATGTTAAAAGATGAGTAAAAGATCCAGACACTAGAGAGACTTTTTTCATTTAATAAACTTTCAGACTGAAGGTGTAGGGATCCACTGCAGAAATGTAGCAGTCTATTCTGGTGCTTCAAGGGAGTCTTCCAGCAAAGGTATTCCAGTGCTTCTGTGCTCCACTCTTCCAGGCAGTCTCTTATCTCCTCTAATGAATGAAGGTTTGCACCCAAGCCTCATTTAATAAATTTATTTTAGAGAAAAGAGTTTTCTGCCTAGGCAAAAAAAAAGATAGCTGCCAACTGCACAGTCCCAGGTCTGGTAAAGGGCTTCAAAAGTGCAGAAGATTTCTGGGGAGATTTTAAATATGAAATTTAATTAGATTTTCATACCTGAGCTTAAAAACTCAGATATTGTCAGAATGCTATGCTTAGGATTTGATGTTTTCATGCTCAGTTGATAAAGAATAAAAATTGTTTCTTTGACTCTGGTTTTAATTATAAAATGTGTTTCTTTTAGGGGGATTTTTTTTAAACATTTTTTTCTACTTTCTGGGTCAGGATATATTTCTTTGACTGGTTCTTTTTCTCTAAACATAGAGCTTCATAAACTTAAAAATTCAATTTTTCAATATGTTTGCTGCTGCAAACAAAAAAATTAGACATTATAATGCTCTGCATTTTTTTCTACAATTCATTTCAATTTCCAAAAAATTCAACATTAATGAAAAGTGTAGTCTTTACAATAACTAAAATACTTAGGAAAAATGGAGGAAGGAAGAATGTCTTTATGAACACTTGCTTAGTAAATCAATGAGCAGCTGAATAAAAACACAGCAGTATTAGTCAAAGTTTTGCTTCTACTGAACTGATTAATTAAATCTCTGTCTACTAATCAAACTTAGTTCAAGAAATCCTATTTTGTATTTTAGTAGCTATAGAGATAAAATAGAGTTCAATTTTACATTCTGGGCAGGGGCTTGCCCACTTCCAGGAGAGAATGAGCTAAGAGATAAGGACACCTAGATGATCCTGCCAGCCACACCACCCAGGTAGTGTCCAGGAAGGTTAAACTGTAAAAAGTCCCTGAGCATGAGTTCATTAACAGCACAACTGTGCCTTTGACCCCAAGTAACAACTCTGCCTCTGTGGTCTTTGCCTATAAAAAGCTCCTGCAACTTGGGGTTCTCAGCTCTTCCTTGCACAACACTCATGGGTTGCAATTGCAGTGTAGAGAACATGATCCCTGCCTAGGCTTCTATGGCTCTAACAATAAATAAACCTTGCTGTTGTATTTCAGACATCTCTGTCTCTGGTGTTCTCTCTGGATGACTGAGATTTAGGCATTATATTTAGAAAGTGAATTTATTGGATTGTCTCAAAACCCTAACCCTAACCCTAACCCAAAATTGACTGTCTACCAATGAAATGTTAAAGAACTTTGTAGTTCTTCAATTGTGGAGACTGGATTGGTTGGGTGATTTTAAATATATGCCAGAATATCTAAGGAAAAAAAACTTGGACTCTAAAGAGAGTAAAACAATGGATCTGAAGAGCTGTGGGAAGCGGTCATTATGATAGAATGAGATTGTTTAGTGGAAAGAGCAACAGAGAAGAACAAAAAATACATATTTTGAGAGAAGGAGCCATTGTGGGGTTAGCAAGAAAACATGTGCTATGGAAACATTTAAGGACCCACAAGATGTCCCCAGCTAAGACTCCAAGCAAAAATGCAGAGTGTGCCTACACAGGACTTCCCCTATGGTCAAATAAATCACTATACATAAATTTATAATTGTCATTATAGAACCTTTATTTAGAAATGGATAGAGTCAAAAGCAAAGGTCTATAGCTAAGCATGGGCTTGAACTTCTAGTTCAACAATAAACATGGCAGAGACTGTATATGAACAAAGGGATTAGGATCATGAGGTAACCCAGAGAAATCCCTAACCCCAGCTATTGGGAGTGTACTGACTGAAATAATCACTGAGCATTCATAAAAAATAAACCCTCCAAGTGTAGATGACAGTCAAGCAGTGTGAACAGTTTTTGAAGACTCTTGTAGTAAAACATGAGTTTATTTCTGGTGGATGAACTGGATTCTCTGAACCCATTTATTAGAGAGGAACATTTTACTCAGTCTTGATACTGAGAGCATGAAATCAGACCTACTTCAACTGGATATGCCAGAGTGAACTGTCTTATCTTGAGTTTCAGCACTCAATAAATGGAGGAATGGGATGGGGAAGCTTGAGGGAGGATTTGGAAGAGGGAAGCAATGGGGACATAATGAATATTTTTAAATAAAAAAGATGCTAAGAATTTGTGTTACAAAAGAAATATGCCAGAGGATTTTCTTTGATTTTTTTTTTCTTTTTAATCTCTCTTTAGTTATAAATATTCTGGGCTGTTTTCTACCTGTGTGATAGGAATTTATACCTCTTTGCATAGTATAATGTGTTATACAGTTTAGCTAGTCACAGGTTGGCTTTATCTAGTATGAAGAAGGGAATGTGTCTTTGGAATTCAAACAGATAGCATGGCCATATAATAGAGTGTGGGTCAAGTGCTGTTGGAACACATATCTCTCCTAATATAAAAATGGTCACTGTCTGGGTTTAATTCCAAGGTCATCAACCACCATTACCATAAGGGATATAGTGTTTAGTCCTGATTACCCAATCAAGCTTTTCTGGTGACGTGGCAGGAAGAAGTGGTTCTTCATATTGCCTGTTTTAGGCTTGGCATTGAAGAAGAGCTTGAATTAGCAATTTTGTGTGGTGTACTGTTTGTGCTGTTGTAGGGAGCTGAGCAGAGAGTATGACTGACCTGGGAAACCAGGTCATTGTGAGTGAGGGGCTAATTTTCATGGATGGAATTCAGCACATAGTAAGATATGGAAGCTAGTATGCTGAGTCCATTGGAGATCTGTGTGGGATCCTGCAGCTAGAATCCCTATCTTGCCAGGTACCATGATTTCTAGAAATTTACTGCACCAAAAATAAGGCCTCTGAATAATGTTCTGTAGACTAAATTTGTTCATAAAATTAGGACCAAGGAGCTATGTTTGTAGAAACACCTATGTTTTTATACTTCAGCATGTTTTTGTTGCACTCAGGGAAAACATCTTGCCATTTTGAAAAGCTCTATATTCTATGTAACTTCTAGAAATTTTACACTTTACACTTAATTTTAACTGTACAAATCATTTATACTAAATTTAGTTTAGGTTATAAAAGATATTGTATGTGTTCGGTAGCACTTTAATAGTAAGGTGTGGTGTAAAAGAGTAGAATTAATAAAATAAGGATTTGCCAATGTTCAAGAGATGGTACATTTCACAAAATAAAACTTAACTGAGGAATGACTGTCTTTAAAAATACCAAAAAGATAAGTGTATGCAATTAGGTCTCTTAGAGATTAGGATAATAGAATACACAAGATTGTCCAGACATTTGTCTTTAAACCATTGCAAAGAAGCCACCACTGATTTACAACCAGCCACTAAGAACAAACTTTTGTCAAAACAACAGATTTTTAATGAGCTACTATATTTGCTTCTATAATTATAAATTTTCATCATCTAAGATTCTCCATTATTCTAGGTAATTTTCATTTTGGAGAAAAACTAAGGCCTGACTCATGTAAGGAAACTGTACTACCATTAAGATATTTCCTTTTTTTATAAATACTTGTTTGATATTTGAAAACATTTTCTTTGATATTGTTTTTGTAATTATATCAATCCTTTTGGTTAAGAAATCTTTTATATTAATTTTACTTGATTTGTGGATTTTCTTACAATAGGATTGTTCTGTTGAAAGATGACTTTATTTCTTAGTTATTAAGTGTCTTTTTGTTTTCTCTATTCTACCTTGGAATAAAGTCTCAAGATTTTCTTGTGTATAGTTTTGAGACTACATGGAAGAAAGAATCTCTTTTAGTCACAAAGTCTAAAAAAAATCTTACTTAAAGTACATTTACCTTGTTTTTATATTTTTAAATAATGAATAAATCAATATATCTGAGTTAGTTTTGCTGAGAAAGCTTTATCATGTAGTGCATCAAATACAAAATCTGCTACAAATTTAGCTCTTGCTTACCAGCAGATTGTCATTTGATTGAATATTTAATCATCAGATTAAATTTGAGACACATCAGGTTAGATTACTTAAATTCAGAATACATTTTCTCTCCTATAAAAGTATAGAGACATTACATATGTTACAGTGAAGTTGTTATTAATGTTAATTAATATACAGAAAGTTCCAGCCCCGTAAATATTAAAGAATAAAGTTTTGTTGCAGTCCCAGTATATATTCTTCTAAGTCATTGAGAATGGGTAGTCCTCCTTGTAGTGACATTCAGTGCTCTGCTTAGTCTTGTTAATATATGGGATCGAGGTAAAGAATAGAGTGCCCAAGAGATTGAGCATACTCAGAATCAACCTAGTAAATCTATTTATACAATCTCACTGTTTATTTTTATACTACTACCTCTTTATATCTTTGTAAAGAAAAACAGTATGTTAATATTACTGCTTCAATTTTTATTAAAAATTACTCATTAAAAGAGATGATCTATTTGTATCTTTCTATGTTTGTCCTTTGTATAAATATATGTGTGTTTTCCACCTATAGAGGTCAGAAGTAGATGTCTGTTTCCTTGCAACTGACATTCTAGATAACTTTAGCATCTATGTGGAATCTACATGGATGCTAGAAATTAACCAATGCTGTTCATTGCTGAGCAATTTTTCTCATGCCTATGTTTATGCCCCTATCATAAGTAAATGTGTTTGATTTCATCTTTGTTAGACATTATTGCTGTTGTTTTATTTTCTTTTTTTGAGACAGGCTTTTAAGTAACCAATACAAAACTTAACCTCTTTTAAATTCTGAAGCTTTCTGTGTTTAGTGGATTCTCAACTAAAATGCAAAGGTAATTACAATAGGTCTGCCTTTATTTATTTCTTGATGTCATTTCCTTGCAGCTACTAATATTCCTAGGTTGTTCTAAATTATTAATGTTCAGATTATGAGGTAGTGAAAGCATTTTTTGTTTTTGTTTCAATGTATTTGCTGTTCTGTATACTTCTTTTACTTTGAAAGACCTTTCTTTTTTTAGTTTAGGGACTTTTTTCCTATTATTTTGCTGAATGTATTCTTTGTGCCTTTTACCCAAGTTTATTCTTTTTCTTCTTTTCTTTATAATTTTTTGGATATCTATTTCAGTAATATTTGGGATGATTTTTTTTTTAGCAAAATATCCAGTAATTCCACATTATCTTCAATACCTGAGATTATTTTTTATTTCTAATATTTTTGGTGAAACTTGCTTCCAGTTTCTGTTTAAATACCTATACTTTTGATTTCAACAATTCCTTCACTTTAATTTTTTTCCCTTGGTTTGATTTTCATTTTAGGTTTGAACAGCTTTATTTATCTCCAACTTTTCTTTTTGGCTTTACTTAGAGACTTATTCTGTTTCTCCAATTGTTTGCATTTTTTTTACTTTCTTTAATTTTATTCATTTACTATTTAAATGCTGCTATAATCTTCATATAGTTCTTGATAAGGTAATTTACTTGGTTTTTAGTCATTTTGGAATATTCAGATTATGCTGTGTTTTCTAGGATGGCTAGGTTCTAAGAAGACATATTGAGCTGGCTGTAATTTACTATGTTTCATTTTTTCAGTTTCTGAAGACAGATTTTCCTATGTAATAGTTGCTGTCTTGTAACTTAAATTGTATACCTGACTGACATGAAATTTCAGAGGTCCATCAACTTCTACCATCTAAAAACTGAGATTAAAGTGTGTCCCACTACCACCTATTTTATTTCTCTTATTTCTTTATTTATACTGTTATCTAGGAATCCAGATTTAGAATAATTATTGGTCTAGGTGTTGTGATGTGTTTTTTTCTAAGTTGTGTGTGTTTGTTATTCTTTGTTTTTTCTGATTATTTCAGCATGTGAAAGTTTTGTATATTTTGATTTATTGGCCTGCTTTTTTGATATATTTACTGAGAATGCCTGCTGGTGTTGGTATCTGGGCTGCAGTCAAATTTTTAGGGAAATAGGGATAGAAGTGATGATATGTAAAATTCACAGGAGTTGTATTCAAGAGAATGGGAGGCTTCAGCTGTGATCTGTTTCAGAACTATGTATGAGTTTTAGGGGAACTGATCTGAGGGAATTGATTTTACCTTTTCAATTTATGCTCTTACTGCCATATCTTCTAAAATAAACCCTGAGACTTAGGAGGAAATTGAGCTAGAAATGTTGCTTCAAGTCTGATCATTCTCAGTCACATATTCTTTAAAGTTTGGCTAGATATGTATTACTATGTCAACCACAATCTGCTTTATTTCAAACTATCTAAGTTGAGAAATTAGATGTCCATTGATCTATGGTTACATTGGTAACTTATTTTATGTCAGTTCACTTCAATGTTTACTTAGCAATACAATAGTAATACATTCTTGCCAAAAGTCTATAATTTGTCTATGCTAAATGCTTTAGTCTTTTGATAGTGTCATATATTTTTCTGCATGCCATGGAGATGGTTCTTGGTAACTGGATTTTTTTGCAATTTGTTGAAAAATCAGATAAATGATACTAAAATCAGGCATGAATTTTAAGTTCACTAAAGTATTTAAAATTTTAAATGATGTTATGTATATAACAGATATTTTTTGTTACTATATTTTAGGATACCATTGGGAAGAACATAATTTTGATGAACATTGCCAAAATTCTAGAAGGCATAAAAGGAATTATGATATGTAAGTTGGTACAAATGTGCCTTTCAAAAACTGTTACATGTTCTGAAAATTTTAGAAAAGCTGCTGTGTAAATAAAGACAGCTAAAATGAATGAATAATTATTAAATTTTTAAAAATACACATGAACTTCAGGAACATGAATTGTCTTTGCAAGACACTCTTTTTTAAGTAGTCAACAAATTAGGGTTTAACAAATATGACTATTTAAACATAGGATTATCATCACTGTGCTGTCGAAGTGTCAGGGCATTTATTTTATCCTACCTATATTACAATGATATATACATTATTGTGGTGACGTGTATATTTTGAAAGACGCCTAGTCAACAAGTAATCCATAGTAAAGTTAGCATTAGTTGTGACTCTGGAGTTTAGTGCTATTGGGGAGTTATTTTGGGAGGTATATTATGTATATCCATGCTACATTCATAAGCACATAAGATTATTGAAAAAAGTAGCATACATCTATCAGAACAATTAGAAGATATGTAGCAGTCCCTATAGTGAGTATAGTTGTTGAATACAATTGAAGTATGTAAGTAATTGACTTTTCATATTTCTTCTTAGTATATCACACTACATAAGATGTGATTTACACTTGCTGTCACAAGGGGAGTGTAACAAGTTAGAAACTTTGCATATATACTAAATCTGTGAAAGCCTTTGCATTTTCTAGGTTGCTTGAAATGTGTGCACAGAAACATTATGGAAAGTAATCTAATCAATGTGTTAAATCTCTATCTTATCACAGTATTCTTAAAATGCACAAAAGAACACATACTAGAGAGAATTTTCCAGAATGTGAGCAATGTGATAACATTTGCAGAGCACAGTTATCTTCAAAATTATAAGAGAACACATATTGTTGAGAAATCTATAAATGCAATAAGTGTGGTAAATCTTTTACACAGCAGAGATATTTTAAAATGCATGAAGAAACACATACTCAAGTGAAAACCTATGAATATAATAACTGTGATAAAACTTTAGCAGAAGACTGTAATCTTCACAACCACAAAACATCATGTTCTGAAGAGAAACCATATGAATATAATCAGTTTGGCAGAAACTTTAAACATCACAGTCATCTTCAAAGCCATAAAAAAACACATACTGAAGGGAAACCCTATGAATGTAATAGATGTGGTAAAGCCTTTGCACAACTCATTCATCTGCAAACTCATAAAAGAACACATACTGGAGAGAAACCATATAAATGTAATCAGTGAGGTAAAGGCTTTTCACAAAACACTCATCTTTCAAGCTCATAAAAGAACACATACCGGAGAGAAACCCTATGAATGTAATCAGTGTGGTAATGCTTTTGCACAAATCAGTCATCTTCAAACCCATAAAAGAACACATACTGGAGAGAAACCCTATGAATGTAACCAGTGTGGTAAAGCCTTTGCACAAAACTGTACTCTTCAAGCTCATAAAAGAACACATACTGGAGAGAAACACTATGAATGTAACCAGTGTGGTAAAGCCTTTGCACAAAAAAGTCACTTTCAAGCCCATAAAAGAATACATACAGGAGACTACTTTTTCAAATATAATCAATGTTAAAGTATTTGTATATTAAAGCAATTCTCATTCTTAAAAATATATACTTAAAAACATGAATGCAAATATAACCAGTATCTTAAATACTTTGAATATGTCAGCAATTTTGAAAATTATAAGAAAAATTTTACTGTAAGGATATGCATATATTTAATGTGGTTAAATTCAGCACACTATACCACTGGTAAAGATTTTATGTGCAATCAGTCTGCTATATGCTTTGCATATTATATTAGTCTTTGAGTAATTATTAAGATAATAAGAACTTATTAAAGTATCTCATATCTTTTTATCCAAAAGAATTTTAATGTTATATAAGTATATGTCTTTTAGAAAAATGTGATGTTGTCAACAATCTCTTTCCAGATTTGAATGTCTGTTCTTAATTGCTTGCACTAGAATAGTCCTGAAAAAATTTTGAAGTCCTGTGTGTAAGACACAAATGCTAGTAAAATAAACACAATTTTAGATTGAGCAAATCAGAGCCAAGGAAACCCATTGTTCACTTGACAAAATGAGCACAAGTCCATCAAACCCTGATTGTTAATTCCAACCATTCTCTAAAGATATTCAAGCTCAGGAATTGAAGTGTGAGTAAAATTGACCCTGCTACTCTTCTCTGTGGATAACCTCCGTCCTCTGAAGCTCTATATAAGCCCTGTGTCTGTTTAGTTGGCAGCTGTCCTTTTCACTTTGGCAGAGGTAGGCACTCTCCTGGATTGTTCCTTTCAACATATATCTCTCTAATAAATTTTAGGTAAAAAAAATCTTTTGCCAGAGTGGAATAGAAACTCTAGTGTATTGAAGCACAGAAGCAATGGACACCACTACTGTCAAGTTTCCTTAAAGGAGTGGAGCAGAAACAACAACTTTTCACTATAGACTGCTAAATTTCTAAAAAAGTTTCCCAATTATTGGAATGAAGCAGAATTGTAACAAATTGCCCTGGAGTTAAGTAGAAATATTCATCTGTTCTAAAAAGCCTGTTTCTGAGTGGAGCAAAAGAACATGGACAGTTATTAGTGCTGGTAATTACCCTCAGAAGAGTAGAGAAGAAATTTACAGCTATGTTAAAAAATTTAGCAAGAGTGGAGTCAAACTGAGATATAATCAACCCACAACTATTTGCCTGCGCCAAGCTGGCCTGCACCTCTGCTGTGATCTGAGCTGGATCAAGAGTTGCATATAGACCAATTTCTGCATCACTGTTATCTCAACCAGAGACTAGGACTGGAGAGGGCTCTACAGTATTTAATGGGGCCCAGAATGGTATGTGTCAGCTGATCCAAAGGGATATTCAGACCAGTGTAATGAGCAGAGACATTGATACTGCTGCCAAATTCATTGGTGCAGGTGCTGCAACAGTAGGAGTTGCTGGTTCTGGTGCTGGTATTGCAACAGTCTTTGGCAGCCTTATCATTGGTTATGCCAGAAGCCCTTCATTGAAGCAGCAGCTGTTCTCATATGCTATCCTGTGATTTGCCTTGTTTGAAGCTATGGGTCTCTTTTGTTTGATGGTTACTTTCTTGATCTTGTTTGCCATGTAACTGAAATTACTGCCTGAAATGTTGGCATTCATAATAATTATGGATGCAATTCTGTGTATCTTACTGTGACACCAAAAACTGTTGTGCTGGTATCATGGAAATGTACATTTTTTCCAAAGTCATTTCATTAAAGATGAAAACTTAAAAAAAAGAAAGTGTGGTATGCCATTCCTTACTGTTAATTATATGTGCAGTGGGTATAAACTCAGGTTCTTTTCTTACACAGTGTTTTCTTCATTGTAACCCTTCACCACCATATTCTCTGAACTATTTCTTATCACATAGCTCTATAAATTTCAATCATCTTGCCAGAGGCTTAACATTGTGGTGTACCAGACATGCCTACCAACTAATTTGATTAATAGATCTACATTGAGCAAGACTTGTGACTACTCTCCAGGGTGTCTTTGACTGCTAGAACAACATTGAGCTCCTCTGAAGAGGCTTTACAGTCTCCCACCTTGCTCATACCTGAAGCATTAAGGAGCAGTGAACATTAGCTTTAAGTGCCCCAATTACACCAACTCAACAAGGTATTAAGTGTCACATGTTAATAAGGCACAGACACCTCAGGTATTCCCAAGTGACTGTGACTCATAAGAAATTTTTCTACCTCACATTATTTCAGTTCAGAAAAGAAATTGGGATAAGAGAGGCATACCTATGGCAAGGTGGCCCCACAAAAAGACTTGAGGTATTCTTTGAAGTAACAATTATTGATGTGGTCTTTAGTGTTTTATTTATGTTTAATATTTGCATAATTATTAATTTCAGACAGGGTAAATTGTGTATCCCTGCTATTCCTTGAATTCACATAGATTACCTGCCTGCTTTCTAGAATTCTGAGATTAAAGACTTATACAAACATTCATGGTCTTCTTTATCTGGATGGATAGATGTGTGCATAGATGACAAGGTGCAAATATGGAAGTCAGAGGATATGTACAATATCCCCCACATTAGTTCTCAAAGTTGAAATTAGGCTGTAAACTAGGAGAAAGGTGCTATCTTGCTAGCCATTTTTTTGTCTGCTTTGACAAAGCCAGCATATCCTAGGAGGGCTATTGTATTATGAGACACAGATAGGAAACTATGGCTTCAGGAATGATGGAGAGTCCAATGTGGGTTTGGTGTGGAGGAAGACTGGAAATTGTTCTGGGCTCATATATAATGAGATGTGAGAATTAAGGAGAGTGTGTGAGAAGATGATCCTGCAATTTAAAAGGATCTTCTCCATCCTTGTCCCAGTTCTTTGTTGGTATCTTGTAGACACAGAGACTTGGAAGGATACTCAGACTTCTTAAGTGTCCACAAGGATCATTCAAGTACTCCACACTGAACAAGAAGAACCCAGGGGGTCTGTAGTGGTGGAAGATCTGCTTTAGTGTCATTTCCTCAAAGTACAGTCTGCATTTACTCAGGGTTTTGATACCTGCAACTGAAGTTGACAAGACAGAAAGATGAAGCCAAAAAAATCTGAACCTGGCACAATATACTGGGTGTTGATTTGACCTTTGATGCCAGGTTTCAGACTGGCTTTGAGTACCCCAGATACTCCAATTCTATTATGATGGAGAGAGTGCTTACCGTTGCCATGGTGAATGACTTTGTTCTTTGAAAAAGTGAATCATAAATGGGGCCAAAGCTATACAGGCTAATGGAATTAAGCTTTTCAGGCCTGAGTCTTTGAGGATTTGTAGTCCAGAGTTCCTGATTGTTGAACTGGGGTTATTGTGTTCTCCAAGATCAGACTGTGGCTACCCATTTGCACTTCACCCACTTATTCACAGAGTAGTAAAAGTAAAGAACTTCTTTGCCTTTTAATTTTTACTCATTTTGCATGTATCCCAACTCAGCCACCCTTCTCACTAAAGAGAACACATTATTGGTAATAAAGTACTGCATGACAAAGACAGAGTATGATTAGGACCACAAATGTGAGAGCTAGGGCCACCAGACTTACATTCCCAAATATAAGACAATCTCTAGCCTTTTTGCTTTCTGAACATTAGTTCTTTAATGTTTTGTGGACATGAACAGGGCAGCTACTGCATGTAGATTTATAGACAGTTAGTGTTTGCTGACATCTAAAATAACCAAAATCTATACACAGATAGTTTGTATAGAAGTAATTATCATGTAAGTAACTTAATAGATATAAATGTGCTAGAAATTTTAAACCATAGATCACTGGGATTTCTCATTGTGTAGAGGGATTGCCACCAAGCCTGAAAATTGCAGTTCAATCCATAGGACTTAGGCAGATAAAAATATAAAACCTGCTCTCCAATCTTTACATTTGAACAAGCCTGGGAATTTCTTATCTCCTGTAAGGATTTCTAAAGCTTGCATTCACCTAGAATGTAACTGTCAATCATCCCCCTGGGTGTGGTGATGCAAACATGGGCCCACCCACCCCTTTAAAGAAAGGACTCACATGAGTGCCCACCCTCTTCTTCTTCCCTTCTTCCCCTTTTCTCTCTGCTCCCATCTTCCCTTTCCCTTCCCCTTCTTCTCCCCTTGTCCCCCTTCCCCTTCTCTCTGCTCCATTCTGCCCCTATCTCTGTTTCCTGCTATAATAAACTCTAGTGTGGTACTTCTGGTGTTGAGATTCCATTCACATGCCACGTGCAAAAAACTAACATTGGTACTGTGCTCGGCGGGGGCCTCCCCCAGCCATAAGCGTGCATAGGCTCTGGGGACCCCTGTTTTGACCCTCCACTGGAGACCACCTTCCATCTGCCTGGTCGAGGGCTGTATGCATGTTAAAGTTGGCGCCCCAAAACAGGGAGCTTCACTCTGATATCAGGTAGCAAAAAGAAGCTTTAATGAACACGAGCCCATGGGTCACCAGCAAAAAAGGGAAGCTAGCAACCTGGAGCCCAAGGCTTACAGAGCTTTTAAGGTGAAGTTCTTTGGGGGGAAGGGGGAAGTAGAGTCAGGTATTCTTTGTCTTCTTCTTTGGAATTTGGGTGGGTAAACGAATTTTGAGTTACCTTAGGCATCAGGTATTTTAAGCACATAAGCACGGCAGGCTAACTTCCTGCTATAGGGCTTGGGAGCATGGTGTAACATTTTTTTTTACAATTAGCAGAGCTGGTAGGGAGGGGAAGTCTCCTTCATTTCTCTTACAATGGCCTTTCATGAGCACAACACTGGCATTAATTGGTGAGTATCCCCCTTGGTCAGCGTAAACGTGAACTAGGTTCACGGAGGATCATGCTTCCCGATCTTCATTTGGCCATGATTTGTTCCTTTTCTTTGGCATACACTCCTGGCTTTTTTCCCTGCACTACAGTTTTATCCAGGGACCTGCCCCTGTTGGAATTGCACTGGCACCTTTCGTGGGTATTTTTCTTTTTGCCGGCAACGCCATGAACAGGTTGCATGCGCGTGATTCTGGGGACTGGCGAGTCCACTTTATCTCTTTGTGTGTGGGTGTAATGTCCTGGCACTCTCTCTTCTGCCTGACAGGGCTTTAGAGATTTATGCGTGGTTGAGTTGGGCATGGTCCAAGCGGCCTGCACGTGTCTGCTGATGAGCTAGTCTGCTGTGGGACTGCTTCCTTGTGGACTCAGTTTGCAGGGGTGATGACACTTGCTTGCTGGTTCCATATTCCCCTTAAGTTTCGGCATGGGAAATAAGCCAGCTAAATCCATACCTCCATCTTCACCCTTAGGGTATGTGCTAGAGGCATTGAGACCTCTTAGCCTTATGCCCTATCTAGACACTACCAAGCTGATCTGTTATTGTACAAAGAAATGGCCCGGATATCCCCTAGACAGTGAACTAAAGTGGCCACCTAATGGCACCCTGGATCCTGATATTTTGTGGGAATTATCTATTTAATGCCAGCAACCAGGCAGATTGAAAGAGTTAAAAAAATTCCCCTATATACAAGCTTTCTCTTAAGTTCTAAGCCTTCCCACCTAAATTCCCCTGCTTGCCTGCTGTTAGCCACTTTCTCAGACCCTGATGATTCTCATCCCTTTCCTTTGTCTGAACTTTCCCAGGTTGCAAAAAAGTTAGGCGCTTATAGTTTAAATTCTACTACCTTTACAATTTTAACCAATGATCTTTTACCTAAGGAGCGCAGGCAAGTTTGGGAGCAGGCCAAACTACATGCAGATGAGGTTCATCAAAAAATTTAGTGAGAAACTACAGGACGTGATTCAAGATAAACAAGAAAATCTGTCCCAGTTTATAGAGCGCCTTACAAATGCACTCATGCAGTTCACAAATTTAGATCCAGAGAGTACTGAGGGAAGACAGCTTCTTATGACCCATTTCTTTAATCAAAGCTACCCAGACATAAAGACCAAGCTTAGATCACTTGAAAGGGGCCCTCTAACTCCCCAAGCAGACATTTTGGTGCTTGCATTCAAGGTGTATCACCAGAGAGATGAGAGGATTAGGCAAGAAAAATACCTCCTGCTGGCAGAGGCAATCAGGCCAGCCCCGCCATCACTGCCTCCCGGGGTGAGCAGACAGAAGCATTCAGAAAAGCACTCTGGTGCTTGTTTCTGCTATGGTCACGTAGGCCTTTACTATCTACTGTCACTCATGCCCAGATCAATGGAGGCCATCCAGGTCATGTCCTAAGTGTTATAGACACTACTGGTCAGGCAGCTGTGGCCCTGTATCAAAGGGTGGGGACACGATAAGCTTGGATGCAGTGCATAATGTCCTGGGACTGGCCGAGGATGAATGATGGTGTCCAGGCCCTTTTGATCCAGCAAACATTATCACACAGAGAGAGCCTCTGGTGGATATTGAGGTTTCTGGCTGGACCATTTCTTTCCTGGTGAACACTGGAGCTGAGCTCTCAGTTCTGCAGGAGTATTGGGATCTCTTTCTTTCTTTCAGGCCTTACAATTGTTGGCATAGGAGGCAAATCCATGCAACCTTATCAGACACCACTGATTAATTTCATTTTTAGAGAAATTCCTATTACTCAGTCATTTTTAGTTATGCCAAGTTGTCCAACAGCTTTAATGAAAAGATTTCTTAGAAAAAGTGGGAACTTTCATTTCATTTAGTGGTCACTTTTGCCTAAACCCAGACTCTCCAGCTGCTCCAACCATTCCTCTGCTCCTTTTACTGTCCAATCAGCCTGTAAGTTCTACCTTCCTGACAATCTGCTTCCTCCTTTCACTCCAAAGTAGACGGGACCATATAGAGTAATTTTGACAACTCCTTCCCTCATTGGATTCATTTGTCTAATCGTAAACCTTTTATCCCCCCTCCTCAAAATAGCCAGATAAGAGATCCAAAATCTTAAAAAACCAGCTTTGAGTTCCTTTGCAGCCTGCCAGAGCAGAAGCCAAGGTGGTAAACAGAGGGCCCCAGGCAGTCTGCTTGGAATTCAAGGTAAACAAAGGATCATTCAGCTCTGCAGTTAAAGCAGCCACTCCCTGAAGATGCCTTTCAGGTAAAACAAAGACCATTCCCCAACCCCCTGCTGGAGTCCAGGTAAGCAAAATACTGGACACTTTAATCCTTTCCCTTTCCCAGGCCTAGCAAGGTTCTGCAGACATTAACATGCAGGGAGCAGACAATAGAATCCCTTAGCAGAAAAAAAATAACTTTTCACACAATGCAGTTAACTCAAGGTTTACTCCCAACTTTCTTCCTTCCCTTCTTTCCCCTTAGCCTGTCACTCCCAAAGCTCTATCACTGCAGACAATAGAATCCCTTAGCAAAAGAAAAGAACCATTCACACACCCAGCTAACTCAAGGTTTACTTACAAACTCCTTTCCTCTTAGTCACTCCCAAAGTTCGGGATCACTAACTCATATTTTTTTTCTGAGCTCCAGGAAACAAACTTCCATGGCCCTATAATCCAAATCCTTCATTCTGCCAGCAAGATGAGCTAAAAACCTCTCCATCCTTGTGTCAGCAGGAAGTAACAAAGACAACCATGATGACCTATTTCCGCCCCCTCCCCATAAACCATAAACCTGGTTTTTTTAATATATGATCAAAGGGTGAAATGTAAGGATTTCCAAAGCTTGCATTCACCTGGAATGTAATTGTCTATCATCCCTCTGGGTGTGGCGATGCAAACATGGGCCCACCCACCCTTTTAATGAAAGGGCTCACACAAGCCCCAGCCCCTCTCTCTTCTCTCTCTGCCCCCTTGTGCCCCATCTCTGCTCCCTGCTGTAGTAAACTCTAGTGTGGTCCTTCTGGTGTTGAGATTCCATTCATGAGCCACGTGCAAAAAACTAACAATAGGGATAAAGACATTAAAATAGAACATAAGATAAAAATCAATCTATGCTCTTCCTTTACACTTTGGATTTTACTTCATCCAAATGCCACCTGAAGGATTACAAGCATTAAAGATATAAGAATAGAAGACAAGATAAAATCCATCTATGATACTTTTATACCATTTGAATTTTTACTGAGAATGCATATCTTAAAATTTAAATAATTTAATATTGTTCACATAATATAATGGGACTTGAGCCAATGTACATCCAGAAAGATAGGAAGCATACAAGAGTGATTTGGTTTCTTGTGAGTTTTGTTTTTCAGCAGAGAATTACCACACAGAGCATGAACTTTGAGCTAAAAAGTGAAAAAATACAGGAATAAAAGTTCCATTGCTTAATAAGAAAAGAAATATAGCATCCAGGCATAATTCTCTCATTAATTCCAAAGAGATTTTTGTAGTGGGATTATGGTGTGTTGTAAATATTTGTCCTGCCTATGGGTTTAATAAAAGCTGATTGGCCAAAAGCAGACAGGAAGTGTGGGCAGGGCTACCAGGGTAAGAAAACTCTGGAACATCTCAGAGCAGAGCTAGATGCCAGACACAGATGCCACAGAACCACTGGAGCTGACAGGAGATACAGAGAAAATGCTTCTGAGTAAAGGTACTAATCTTTGTGACTGAACAAGATGGATTGAGTTCAGATAAAAGAGTTAGTGAATTATATGCCTAGGCCCTAGGTCAATCAGCAAAAAATTAATCTAAGTGTTTGTGTGATTCTGTGACTCTATGGGACTGCAAAACTGCTGGTCTGTGAGGCCAAACATTAAGAATAGGCCAGAAAGGTCAGCTGGAAACCTTAATACAACATATTTCCTCTCATAGGTAAATTCTACCTTAAAGTGTCTCCCATAAAATAATAAATGACTTATACATCTGCAAAAACCAAGAACATCCATCAAATATTAGGATGTTTATACTTCCTAACTTTATGATTAGTTTGACAATGAAATTTATTAGCAAGTATCTGTACAGTAGGATGTTGATCCATTTGGGAATATATCATAAAGTAGTATATCTAGGTCACATAGTAGATCAATGTTTTAGGTTTTGACATTTCTTCACACTTCCATCATCACCTATCATCAATGAAACTTCTTTTTTTGCAGCAGCAGCAACAGATAGAGACCATTCCAAAAACCCACAACTGCTCAAAATACAGACAACAAATGACCATGGGATGACCAACCACAACTGATTTCAACTAATACAGTGGTAACATTACCACTACACCTAAGGTTCAGGAAACATGATGGAAGGGAAGAAAGCATATTGCTAGAGCTAGAAGATCAGATCAACTTCTATCTAATCATCAATCTTGGTTTTCATAAAAAAAAAAACCAAACTGATAAAATCCTTCTGATTATGTGACTTGCAGAAAATTTTCATATATCATAGTGCCATTGATAAAGCCTGTGATGATTACAAATTTGACCTTTTAACCCACTTCCAGGAAAACACAATGTACATATATGTTCACAAATGTACATGTTCACATGTGCAAGAATATTCACAACAGGACTCTTAACACTACTAACGAGATATATATGTCAGTTAGTTATAAAAATCTAAGTAATTCTAAAAATGAATAGTATTATGGTCTGAATATAAAGAAGCAGAGATATTTGCACTTAACAGATATTTTGTATCTGATATACTTTAAATGATATAACATATTGCTTTACTGAAATATATTTTAGTATTTCATGTATTAACCTATGCATACAAGTATATATACACAGCACTTATATATGTGAATATATATTTAGATTTATAGACATTTAATTACTTATTAAAGACAATAGTACCTTCTCATTACTTCAGAGGAAAAGAAAACATAAATTTACTAGTTTACTATGAACATTCCCATGTGTGTTGCAATTTTACAAGTATCAAGTTAAGCAATACTCAATTACCCATTCTAAGGAATTTACAATGTAATTCAACATGATTGTAACTTAATTTCTCAAAGAATTTCCCTTTAAAAGTCTGTACCTTCTTTTTTTGTGTTCTTTACCCATGCATTCCATACAATTCCCACATTTGGAAAACTAGATTTAAGAAAGCTAATTTATAATTCAATATTAAAATATATGTGCATTGTCAGCTCACAGTTATCATTATGTCTTCAGCTCTCAGGACTACTTATAATTATCTGAAATTGTATGTTTGTTTCTTGATTCCATTGTATACTAGAATGTACATTATATTAGGACAAGGGTGATATCTTTTCTGTATTTCCCTTAGGTGATAAGTATTAAATTTTTTATCTCTATTGAATAGATGAGTTACAACAAAACAAATGCATAAACGTATTTGCACTACACATAGAAGAAGAATGGGGAAATGTAACCTAGAATAATCTTTTTCTGTGGATTATATTGTGCCCATCCTGATTTCTGTTTTACTAAGCCCATGAACTTACTTATTAGGCATGGCACATGTTGACTACTAACAGCTTACAATTTCCCTCTTCAGAGAGTAACCTTGACTACAAGAGAATACTCTTCTCTCAAGAAATGTCTTCTCCAACCACGGAATTCACAATGGAAGCTCAGCTAGCTTGTAGATCAGGACAACTCTGGAGTATGATTTGTGCCTTAGATCTCTGAAAATTAGAGATTTCAAATGGCACATTTGTGCTCAGCAATTTACTACCTTATCATCCACTGACCTACTTTCCTTCTCCTAATGGCTCCTGAAGCCCTTGTAGCAAAGCTGTGGGACTCTGAGATATAAAAGGTACCTGAGTATGTGCACTTGGAAAAAATTAAACTACTTTCTCCCACCTCTATTGCCCTAGATCAACATTTCTTATGGAGGAGATTCCTTCTCCAATCTTTCCTTCCTTGAAAAGTATCCAACATCTTAAATGTAACAACAGGGTTTCTCTGTAGACAGTAATTGTACTCTAATAGACTTGTCACCTATTTGTTCTTAGTCATCAATAAGGTGGCCATATCCACTCATACTCCAATTTACAAAACCTGAGCATTCTAAGAAAAGGAATGAATTCCTTGTTGAAGAACATATAGGGAATTATCAACAGTAACAAGAAGAACCTAGAATGTTGAACAAGAATTGATCTTGAGCACCCTGGGTCTAGAGTGAAGTTACAGCCAAAACTGAATGCTTGCTGCATTTAAGAAGCATCATACATGACAGGGAATGTATCATTTGACAAAAGTCTGCAGAGATCTGAGATACTCTTGAGGTGACTTGGATGCATGGAAAAGGCATAGTCCATTCTATGTTGCATAGAAAAAAATAAATCTTTAAAGGGTTTTTTAAAAAATTTTACATACCAACCACAGTTCCCCTTCCCTCCCCTCCCCCTGCTAGCCCCCAGCTTCTCCCCATCCAACACCTCATCCTCTTCTCAGAGAGGGTAAGGACTCCCTCAGGGAGTCAATATAGTCTGCATATCAAGTTGAGAACCTATTCATCATATAAAAGCTGAGCAAGATATCCCTCTACAGGGAATGGGCTCCAAAATGCCAGTTCATGCAATAGAGATAAATCCTAGTCCCACTGCCAGAGGCCCCACAATCTGCCTAAGTCACACACAGTTTCCCATATTCAGAGTGCCTAGTTCAGTCCTATGTAGGTTTCAAACTCTCAGTCCAGGTCAATGAGCTCCCAGTAGCTCAACTGTCTCTGTGAGTTTCCCCATCATGATCCTGACCCCTTTGTTTATATAATCCCTCCAATTTTCTCAAGTATAATATAAAGCCAGAAAAATAATAAATAATTCAACAGATAAGGAAATTTGCCACCATGCCTGGAAACCTGAGCCTGATCTTTTGATAGGAGAAAACAAACTTCTGTAAGCTGTCCTCTGACCTCTGCACACATACAAAATAAAATACTTAAAAAATTATTGACAGGGTCTTAATTTGTATCTTTATGTAGGTTAGACTGACCCTGAAAAAAGTGACATTCAGCTACCTGCCGCTCAAGGCTGAACTTAAAGGTGTGTGGGTCTACCCTTGACAAAAGACAGTGTTTTTCCAACTCAAGACCTATGTGGTCTCCATGTCAGGTGAAATGGAGAAATACAATGTTTCAGAGCTGTTCCTCCTAAATGAGTGACCATGCTAGCAACTACAGTAGTGCTTCAAACAGCTCTAGAAACAGACAGAAGCCCATAGAATGTAAGTGTTCTTATGTTAACTCTGGTTTTTTTCTGGGACATGGCAGGGACCCTTATGACAAATCTATTTACAGTATGTAATAGGAGGCTGTGACTCTTCTACCTGTGGTATGTGGAGATCTTGTAGCTGGGAGTGCTCTTACCTGCTGGACTATCAGCATGGAGACCTTGGGACCAAGTTGCAGCAGCTTCTCTGGGGAGGGGAATGACAGGAATGTGGAGAGGAGTATAGGAGGCAGGGAGGACAGCATGTAAGCTGGCTCTTGAGAAACAGGTGACCCAGGGGCTCTGTAGATTCCAAACCCAGGTTCCTCCACATAGCTGTGCCTGTTCTCACTTCAGTACATTGTTACTCCTGCCAGTTCCAGAGTCTATGCCTAGAATTAGCTCTCCCTCATAGGTCCCAAAGCATATGAATTCTATAGGTGCTGATCAGTGTTGCTAAAGCTTTCGGGTAAAGGACAGGATATCACCACCTCAGCACTTCAAATGGAGCTTTGCCATGTGAAAAAGACCAGCACCTGTGTCTATGTTGTCACAAAGTACCAGGTTCCCAGGGAAACCCAACCCTGTACCTTTGTCTATTAACTGTTCCCAGTGCCCAGAAAAGCAGCCTTGTTCTGCAGGGGTGTGGGAAGCCTGATGGTTCCTTCCAGACTCTTTGGGAGCTTTATTTTGGAACCCCATGAAACACAGATAAACAAATCACCAATGGAATCAGGCAAGAAACTCAACTCTCAGTGAACCCTAGGTCTCTAGACTGTACCTAGGGGCCTGCTGTATGGGATATTTGTTCACTGTGTGAAGATTGGTGAAATAAAAAGCTGAACAGCCAGGCAGAAAGAATAGATGGTACTTCTGGGGAGAGAAAGGAAGAGATGAATCTAGTCAAGTGTAAGAGGCACCAGGAGACATGGGAAATAGGCTGGGGAGTGACAGAATGTAGATTAACAAGCATGAGTTAATTTAAGTTATAAAGGCTAGCTAAAAACAAGCCTAAGCTACAATCAAGCTTTCATAAGTCTCCATGTCATTATTCAGGAGCTGGCAAGTGGGACAGAGAAAAACTTCTTGCAGGAGTTACCAAGATAAACCACTAGGGAAAAGGAGAAAAGGCTACTATGTATCAATCCTCCTGCACCATTCTTCTAAGTGCTGAGACTATAGGCATTCATGTTCAGATAGGCATATTTTTTCCTGTTTTCTATTGTCAAGAAAAACATACCCGTAGTACTGCCATGTTATAAACACAAGTACACATGTGTACTTACACATATAAAAAGTCTTTCTCCTGGCATGATTTTGTAAGAACCATATTGTCCATTTGGCCCTTGTCGCTATTAAATTTAAATAGCAACACTCCTAACAGGCTTTCAGGGATCAAAGACTCTAAATCCCAAAAAATGACAGCAAACTCAATCCACTATTAGGGTCCAGAATCTTCCATGAGGGTGTAGCTGACTCCTCTCCTTGCCCTCACTGCTGTGGCTCTTCCTCCTCTTCCTCATGATCCTCATCTCCTTCCTCATCATCTTCATTATCATCCTCTCCCTCATCATCACTGCAGAGAAAAGCCAGCTAAAGCCCAGCAGCCCATGTTGACTCAGAGGCCTAACTCTGTAAGCCTATAGACTCTGGCCAGGCCCAGGAGCACTGTTCACAGAATGGCACTCAAGGGTCACCAGAGTGTCATTTGCTTTTCCTTCTCCAGGGATGCTACCTGTCCTATATAGACACAGAAAAACCAGAAATGGTCTCTGTCCCAAAGGAGCCTCAAGTTTCACATGGAAGCAGATAAAGAAGCCTATCAGAATCTGCCCAGGCTGGGCTGCCCGAGGTAGTGCCAACTACATCTCATGTGATCGCAGAAGAGTGATGACATTCTAGTTCTCCTGGAGCTCTGGAGATTTGGCTCACACTTGAGTCCCCAGCCTTGAGAACACTTAAGAGTCTGACATGTGAATGAAACAGAGGGATGATGGAGGCAGAAGAGATGGACAGTGCCACAAAAATAATCTCCCACTGCTACTCCCTTGCCCTCTGCCATTCTTACCCATCAGAATGGAGCCCATCCTCATCAGGTGCCTGTGTCTCCCACATTGTCCTCTACTTGCTGCTTCTAATGCATCTGCTGGGAGGGAGTAATAGCACATGTCTTTAGTCCCAGAAACTGGAAGGCAGAGGCAGGTGGATCCCTGAGCTCAAGACTAGCTAAGGTCATATAGTGAAGCCCTGTCTCACAGAGAGTCAAAGAAGTGCAGGGGCAGGGCTGCAGAGATGGCTCAGTTAAGAGCAAAGGCTGCTCTTGTAGAAGACCCGAGTTC
>PVIH01006899.1:0-57386 GCA_004025045.1 Sigmodon hispidus
CTCCATCCCCTGTGTCCACTGTGTCCCCTGTGTCTCCTATGTCCCCTGTGTCCACTTCGTCCCCTGTGTCCACTCCTTCCCCTGTGTCCACTCCGTCCCCTGTGTCCACTCCGTCCCCTGAGCCATTTTACTTTGAAAGACAGGAACAGGCTTGGAAGTCTAAAACAGTTCCCTACTTCCCAAATGCCTTCCACAGTATGTCATCTGTTATGATTCTCACACTCACTCTTGAATATCTTCAGCTTATTTTTCCCTCCTCAGCATATACAGACAGCATAATTTAAACCAAACCTAGAATTAGCTATCTACATATCTGATCTTTTTGTTAAAAATGTGTAGATAATCAAACATACCCATGAAATAATTGTGTTTTTATTTCCCCCGCTCCATTATTTCATGCTTTGATTTGCCTAAGAGATAAGTAAAAATAAATACTTATTTTCCAAACTGCTTGAATGGGGGATATTTAAATGAATGAGTGAGTGAATGGGTAATAATAGGTTTAGTTTCCATTCATCTGCTTTATCAAATGGAGAATTTATAGCTAAAATTCCACTTGTGTCACATGTAGCAGAGAGGAACGATTTCCAGACATTTCAAATCTGACATGGTACTATTATTCAATAGATAAAGTAGTTACATCGAATTCCGTGATTTATTTAAGTCTCATTTATAAACACAATTAGAGAGTCTTCTCTCCCTCCCCCATTCCTCCCCTCTTCCCCTCTTCTCCTTTCTCTTCCCCTCTCTCCTGCTAATATTCACACAAACTTGCCAGGAAATGGTAGTCTGGTTTACAGGCAAGCTACATCTCACATCCCATTAAACCCACCTGCTCATACTTGGCAGGGCTCGGACTGAGTTGGTGCTCATTAGAGCCTCTGGCAGCAAGAAAAGGTGGATGAAAGATGCAACGAAAGCCATGCCTGGAAAGTGAAGCAGGCTTGAGTTTTATTTGGGCTTTTATTTGGTGAGTGGGCATGCTGCTTTCCATTACACCAGATAACAGGTTGCCCGCAGCATGTTTAAGAGATATGGAACTTTTAAGGGGCTGAAAATGAAATTAAAGCTTGATGAAATACTTTCTAATCTAAGCCTCATATTCATATGCATGCCAGGAAATGATCAGGCTGATGTTTTAATTGTTAACGGTTGCTGTTCCCTAAAAGACCTTAACCATATCCACTGTGCTGCACATGGAGGGCCCAGAAACAATTCCATTAAGAATTTATATACCATCTTATGCTCCACTTTCTTTAGAACATTACATCAGTTCTACAGGCATTTTCTGCCCCATTTACCAAACAGGGCTCCAGTCAATGAAGTTTTGCATTATGTGACCCCAGGGAAGAAAATAATGCAAGTGTTTTACTGTCCATGTTAATACCATTTAATACATTGCTCAAACACATACTCAGGACCAACAGTTCTAAGTACACAGCATTGGCTTAGCAACTTCCAAACTGACTTCTTAACTGGCAACTTTTCAATGGCTCTTGTCTTACCCAAACTTCTTGCTGGAAGACTTGAAGGTAAGGGAAGGAGTCTGAACAGTAGTAGTAAATGCTGGGTGCAGTTAGTGACGTTCATTGGAAAACAGAGCAACACTGATACCCAGAATGTGTGTTTGCCATTGTGTCTCTTAAAAATACATTTAAAAGTTTTTTAAACTAGAATTCATTCTCATCTAACTCTTGAGAGGCTTCTGAAAAACGGCCCAGCACTTGGAAAACGCCATGAGTCTAGAAGTTAAATTTGAAGTTCATAGTGAATAGCAAGGTGGACATGGCAGCTCTTTTGGTGGGGTGTAGGGTGTGGGGTGTGGTTTGTGTAGGGTGTGGGATTTGTGGTGTGGGATGTGGAGTGAGTACGGGGTGTGGGTTTTGAGGTATGTCGGGGTTAGTGGGTAGTGGCTGTGGTATGGGGTATGGGTGTTGTGGAGTGTATGTGGGGGTTGGGGATTGTTTGTGGGTGGGTGTGGGGTGTGGGGGTTGGGACATGGGAGGGTTGTGGGGGATATTGAAAATGGGACATGGGATGTGGGGTGTGTATGGAGAGGTATGGGGTGTGTGTGGTGTGTGTGAAGAAATGTGGGGAAGGTCGTGTGTGTGATGTGGGTGTGTGTGGGGGTGGCATGGGTTGTGGGAGGATGTGAGGTGTAGGGTGTGGGGGTATGGGGTGTGAGAGTGTGGGGGCTGGGGGTGGGGTGCTTGTATTTCTTGGATTTCACGCTCCTCCTTTTAACTTGAAGAAAACATATATGTCTTCTCTGTTTGGATAAGCAGAGGAGAGGGATTAAAGAAGAGAAATATTTTCAACACCAGCTGTTCCCTAACTGATGTTCAGCATAAATGTATTCTTTTCTGAGCTGGTGATATTAGGACAAAATATTCAACAGACAAGAAACTAGAAAGCGAACTATTGGAGGAGCGTTTATTACTGCTGTACATTTTTGGAGGAGAATAACGGATGGCTGTGGGATCAATTCATCTCATTTAGTCCAAAATCAATGATAAGAATATGGGTACCCAAGGGCAGGAGAAAGATGAGTGTGTGAAGTGCTTGTAGCACAAACATGAATTGAATATCTAAGTTGGATTCCCCACAGAAATAAAGCTGGACATGTTTGTTTATATTTGGAATCTCAGCACAAAGAGGCAGAAGTAGGAAGAAAGGTTTTGTTCAGTGGCTATCCAGCCTACCTTAACTTCAAGCTTGTGTGGAGATTGTCCTGAGAAACACTTCCCAAGATTTACTTCTGGTCTATGTCACACATATCACATCACATCACTTCACATCACATCACATCACATCACATCACATCACATACCACCATCAACACACACACCACTTCCACCACCAGCAGTATCTATAAACTATCTCTGGACTGTTTGCTAAATTTGTTTGATAAACTCAGTATATACTTTTTTCTTTTGTCTAGGTTGACCAATATGATATAGTAGACTTTAGCCATCGAGAGAAACAAATGTCACTTCAACACTAAGCAAATAGTCTTCTTTCCGTTGGATAAATGTGCTATGAATAACTAAATTTAATATAACTTTAAGATGATATTTAGAACAAAATTTAAAATTTAGATGATTTATGAATTCTACACCAAACTGATGGTCTCATGTCAGCTTTAGCCCACAAACATTGCTAGCTAAATGTTCAAGGAAAGTCTGAGATACATGTGTTTAGGTTCAGATGAATACATCAGCATAAAAGTTTGACGGAAACTCAAATGAACAGGATGTCAAGTGGAATTTAAAAATCACATCTAAGTACAGCTATGTGTTTCATTTATTTTGGCCTCTGACAATGTATCTAATTAAAAAGACTATGCAGGACCACCAGATGATTTTCTTTTATTTTACTCATTTTTTTTCAAACAAGGTATGCACTGGACAAATGCATTCCATTTTCCCTGAGATGCTTTCTTCACTGAAAGTTTTATTTCTTTCAATGGCATCAATTTTCTAGATTGCTCCAACAAAGAACAGTTTTATGTCTTTGCCCTTGCAGTCTACTAGAGGACTATAGTGTTTTCAAATTTTTTTTAATCCTTCCAAAGCATCCTAAATTATGCCATGTGAAGGGTCATGAATATTTGGAATCTGTAGAACAGCCATGCTTATTAAGTATTTATTTGAAAAACTTCAAAGAATAAGAGTGTCATTCCACTCTCACCTTGAGTGAAGAGAACTTGAAGGTCCTGTGTCAAGAGCTACTGAACAAAGATGGCTTCTGCTGGCCAGAGGTCTCACAATGTGCACGTGTGAGATTAAGAGATGGCAGAATGAGGACAGACTGAGGGACACATTTCATTTTCCCTCTCAGGACTTCCCAAGTGCAAGGCCCATGGAAACAACAGATGGCCTAGAGAAGAGAGCTGAGGAGCTATTGGACAAAGAAACCCTTGCTGCAAGCTTTCTTCTCAAATGACTAACTCATCTGGGCGAGGGAAGTGGTGCCTGAAATGTTGGGACTGAGGGAGGGGAAGTCAGACTGACAGGCTGTGTTGCCTTTCTTGTCCTTGGCATTATAGCAGCGCACAGTATTCTGTTGTTCCTGGAACCACTCAAGTATATAATGAATGGAGTACCAGTGATTGGAAACGGTCGACCTTAGATGATATTTCCTCAAGTTGTTTTCTTTCCACAACTTGGTAAGGGACCTTTTTCTAACTTCAACAATATGGTTGAAGCACTTTTTGCACCTTTGCCCCCCTCCAGATCCAAGTTTGTCCAGTTATCATGTCATTTTTTTTCAACACTGAAAATCTATGACTCTGAAGTCTTACATGTTATCCTTGGGATGGTTATATGATCCTCAGCAAACAAACAAACCAAAGAGCCATTCAGGCCTCTCAAAGGAAATGGAGACTTTCGGGTTTCCTTTGAATGAGTTAAGTTTTCAAATCTGAAGCTTAGGTTCACTGACTTCCACGTAGGTCAGAGGAGAGTGAGGGATGTTTAAAAGTTCTTGGGCATATAAAGGCATTGGAGCTATGGAGGCTGATGCACTGTGGTATACTGGCATCAGAATTCCAGCTAACATGGTGATGCCTTGTGTGATGAGAGATAAGCTGGATATACTCAGGTTATAATCCCAGCTATGCTAGCCACTGGGTACATGAACTTAAGCTGATTTATATAGGCCAGGAGCTTCAACCCTTATATCTCTGTAATAACAGGAGGATTTACATATGTGTGTCTATGTGCTGGCTACTAGTCTAAGCACATTGCCTATAATACATTTAAATTTTGTTACATTACTAAGACATATGAAGCAAAATACTATTATTGTTGTGCTTTAACTTCTGAACTCTGCTTGACAAGACTCGTGGTCAGAGGTGATCCAGTAGCAAATGGTAGAGTTAGTGTATAACCCTACATAGTTCACCTCTGAAATCCATGCTTTTTGTTTTATTTTGTTTTTGCCACTGTGGTGTAATAATTCATTGCCTGATGTAGAAGAACCATTTACTAATAGATTTCAGAATGTATTTATAATATCGACTATTTACGAGCTTAATTGCATGTTGGATATATAATTTGTTTCCACATCTCTGACATGAACTATATGAAAATATAAAATGCTCTGAGAGTTGGCCAGTTCTAGTTGATAGCTCCCCGGCTGCTTGTGCAGGAGGATCTTTTCCTTTTGAGTACTGAGCATGAACATGAGGAAGCCTGCAATGCTCTGGGTTTGTGGTAGAGTCTAAGATCTTCCTTCTTCCTGCTTGTGCATGCACATACAATTGCCCTTACGGGAGGAGAAAAGGACATTAGTTGCTTTCTCACAGCTCTGGTTAAGAGTTAAACCTTGTGGATAGAGAGCATCTTCCCCAATTTTCATAAACACAAGTGAGTGTCAACTGAGAATCATTTTGTTGAAAGTTGCTACTCTTGTCCCTTATGAAAGTGACATCGTGAAGGAACAACAGGACCTTCCATACTACTCCCACAAACAGCACTCCTTCTCTACTCCCCAGACAGCTGAAGATGTAATCTAGTAATTTCACACCAGTACAAAATTTAAAATACCAAAATGCTACCCTTATTTTCAGATTTCAATTCAACTTCATTCTTATTATTGTTTTGCATACATTCCTTGATTTTAGGCACCATCTCTTAACTTGATCAACTCTTTCCAAGTCCACGAGGAATTAACTCTTTTTGGTCTTGACTTGTTACTGAGCTGCCATGACTCTGTTCGTGCTGGTCACATGTTTGGGGTGTTAATGGCCTGTGTGTGTGTGTGGCGGGGTGCCTGTGTATGTGTGCATGCCTGTGGGGGCCAGATGTTGATGTTGAGCATCTTTCTCACATTCTCTCCACTTTATCTACTGAGGAGGATCTTGCATTGAACTAGAACTCTCTGACTGGGCTAGTCTATCTAGTCATCTTGCCCCAGAGAGCTCTCCTCACACCCTTCCAAACACAGGGACTACACATGGGCCACTCTGCCCACCGTTCATTTCATGGGTTCTGGGGATCTGTACTCCAGTCCTCAGTCTTAACATCAGACTCTATGCACAGAGACACCCCACAGCCCTTGTCAACAGGTTTTATTATCTGCTTGTTAGTTTGTTCAAAAAATATATTTTGCTGAAAAACTTTATCCTGTGATGATTATTTACTGTCTCAGGGTAGGAAATATATTTTAAAAGCTGTTGAGTACATGCTGATGGGTGAGTTTTGAATCTTTTTAATGAATTAGTAATGAGACACAGAAGATGTAAGGTGGCTGAAATGCAGGGCATTTTCATATCACCAAGTCCTGCCACTGTTGTTTTGTTTACATTATGATCCCAGTAAGATAAAAAGCTGGTTTACATGTGATTTCTACACATTTAATTTGTTTTTGCTTTGTTTCTTGTACAAGCTGGTTTTGATGGAGAAAATTCATTTTTGGGGTTCTTTTTCTTTTAGTTCAATAATTTTTTATTACTGACTAATTCAAATTTCTTGTTTTTTTCTTAAAATTACCTAAATTTAAAAATCCTCCTGATTTGTTTTTGTTTCTGTATTTAATTCTTGCTGAATATATATGTACATATATGCACACACATACATGCACACATATTTATGCACATAGCTAAATTATTACCACTACCAATCCAATCTACTTTTATAACATCTCACATGGTGACCTTTCTATTTTGCAATGAGAACATAAGACTCACAGTACTGCACAGACCATAATATAAATAGTGACAGCAGAAATAATTTTCTCTCTCTAATGGCGAGTAAATCTATATGACCTGTATCTTAACCATGAAAAATTATGATGTTTATTACTTAATTTTTAGTATAGGGATTTTTCCTGGATTTTCAATAAACCAACTAACTAATGAACAAGCAAGCAAATCAATAAATGAGGGTAAATAGATCAAGTGACAAAGGAGACCCTTCATCAACACCATTAGAACTTTTCCTTTTCTTAGAAACCTTTCTTGGGGAATGTGCATTTACTTATTTTATGTTGACGAATGCTTTTCTTACATGTATGTATGCAGACCACATATCTGCCTGGTTACTGTGTTGCTCACAAAGTGTCAGAACTAGAGTTAAAAGATGTTGTGAGCTGGATGGGTGCTGGGAACTTAACCCAGGTCCTATACAAAAGCAGTCAGTTCTTTGACCCATTGAGCTGTCTCTCCAGTCCCTGTTTGGACATTCTTGAATGAACTCATATGAAATCCAGACCCATACAATGAATTAACTGAGCAGAGCAACCAAATCCTAACATTCTGGCAATTTTAGCAGAGAAGCAAAAATTGTTATTTCTCATTGAAGAAATGAAATTTGCATTGATTACTCCAACAGACTGACATTCCTTTGCATTGACATGGTAAATCTGCAGAGAGCATACTACCTAAATATCATGCTCATGGGAAAACAACTGCACTGTCAAATTAGTAAGCTATTTTCCTTGCTGCAACGTGAGCAATAGGAACCGTTTGGTTCTGCTTAAGCATTATCTATTCCAGCTTACACATTATTTACTTTCCTCGATGTAATAATAATACTAGGGCACCAATGCATTTTTTCCATGTGAGATAATTACATAAATTAAGTTAGTCCAATACTCACACCTAACCGAGTTCAAAACAATTTTTTAATGTTTTGATTATAAGCAAGTAAATGAACATATGTCCAATTACATTTTGGGTGCAATAGCTTTAGACACCACATCTTGGCGTTACATTTTATTAGCTAAGAGTTCACATATGGTTTCCATGTCTCCAAGCTGTCTTTAAGGACACAGAGTTGTATAACCCGAAGTTGTTTTCTTTCCTACCCTCTCCCCTGCCCCTCCCAATGGCTTACATATGCTCCCTTACAGAAGGACCTCTCAGTTTTAAAGAGTGTGTGTGAAAATCTGAAAATTTGCTGATGCATTGAAAAAATGAAGAAAGCTTTGCTTCTTGCCCTCAAGTTTTTACCTAATAAAAGATTCCTAAATGAATACCAACATGCTCACTTTTGAAACAGGACTATTCCTATGAGCACAGAAAGCTGACCTTGGCTGTGCCATTTAATTCTGCTTTGAGACTCTTGGCATGATCCTGTCCCTTCCCTCCTGAAGACCCCCCTCAAAGCTTTGGGATGTAAGAATGAGGAGCCTGAAATGTGTAAAACACAACCATGCTGGTGAGGGACACAGGAGGAGAGGACACAAAGCAGACATTCAGCTTTCTCTAGCTACAGCATGCTCTGAGTATCTATGTTAATGATAGAGTTAATGATTTGGAAAACCGCATAACTTTGGTATTCTGGCCAAGGCTTACAAACTAAGTTTCTGGACATTAGACTAACAGCTTTGTGACTTTTTAAGGTTGGTGCCTTAACAGTTTAAGAACCTTGAATTAACCAAATCTCCTTCTCATTATTTGATCCATTTATATATTGGGACTATATATCCAGCCTGCAGAGAAAGTAATAAGTCAATATTTTGTTCAATCACAAAGACTTCTGAAACTTCATAAAAAGTATTTAATCAGTTCAGGCACTTGGAGTCCACTGTATATTTCATTTAAGGAGAAAGCAGTTAGATTCTGACAAGTCAAGTATGTTCAATACTGAGCTGTGTTGAATATTAAATAGAAACAGATTTATACTACAAGAGAATATCAGAGGCTTGGCTTTCAAGAGCTATAAGTTTAATGCATTCTGGTGTTTGTAAGTCACAATTAAGAAATAAGACAGTGGCTATTCCTGCTTGAACCTGTCATATTTCCTTTGAGAGGGATGCATGAGCTGGGTGTACTAGGGAGCAGATAAGATGCAAAAAGTCCAGTAGGTTATCTTATCTCAACTTTATGTGCATAAATGTCTTTAATTGAAGTTGGAAACCTTTAACTCCTCATCGAAAATGGGGCACAAAAGAAATCCAGCTGCTTAAATAATCTTACATCTTTTATTTATAAAGTCACTAAAGTCCCAAAGGGCCACTTAATTTGTTTTAAGTTATAGTTACTTGTGTTTGAGTAGGGCTGTTACACTAGTGTTATCTAAACATTGGACTTATTATCTTGTCATGCATGTTCAAATATAGTGTAGCACCCTACAGTTCTGGCCAATCTGCTTCGCAAATACATTTTTTTTTACTTAATCACCATTGTTTTTATCATTTCGACTGTTTAAAAAGTTACTTCCTACAACAAGTGTTAACCAAAGTTAAAATTTTTGTTGCTATATTACCTGATATCATGCCTGCTTTGGTTAGTGTTAATTGTCAAATTGACAAAATATAGAATCACTTGGGAGATGGGCTACTGTGGGACTAATCTTAATTAACTTAGTAAGGTTGAGAAGACAGCCTAATGTGGATAGCACTGTAATATGGCTGGGATCCTGGCCCATGTAAGTCATCAAAGGTTGCTAGGTAGCAGCATGTATTCACTGTTCTCTGTTTCCTGATTGTGGATTTCATTTGAATAGATGCCTCCTTCTGCTGATCTCTCTCTCTCTCCTCTCTCTCCTCTCTCTCTCTCTCTCTCTCTCTCTCTCTCTCTCTCTCTCTCTCTCTCTCTTTCTATCTCCCCACCCCCTCTCAATTGTTTCTTGATCTACATTTAAGTTGTTGTAAAAGCTTTTCACACTCAGGCTTCATGGACATTTTCCTATGCATTCACATCTTTGATCCTCTTTGAGATTGATTTTGGCATAGTGTATGAGGTAGGGCTCAACTTTATTTTCTAGGAGATGTTTGCCCAGTTGGCCCACCATATTTATTGAATAAATTCTTTTCTTCCATCTATAATTCCATCTTTACCATTTGTTAAATGCCTTTATATATCCAGGTCACTTTGTGCCCTTCTGGGCAGTTGGTTAATCAGTCTGTCAGGCCTTCTGCCAGCATGGTAGTTTTCACTGCTGGGCACAGGAGCCTGATTTCACACTGAGCTCACTCTCTGCTCACGATATTCATTTGTCAAAATTGTTCCTCTTCTATTGTCTTACTTTTTCTGCATGAATTTCAGAAACAACATGTCTGCTTTCACCTAACTTCTCTTTAAATATTAATATTAAATGCAGAGGCTAATTAGGGAGAAATATTTAAGATAGCCTATCTTACTGTAAGACATTAGAAAACTTGTTTAAATCATGATGTATTTTCTAGTATTTCATATTTTCTTCTCAGAGGTCTTATGCATCTCCTGTAGAATATTCTTCTATATTTCACTTCTGTTTGATGGCTATTATAGAAAGTGCTGCCTACATAGTATCTTATATTCCATTTCTAATTATATAGTGACAGATGAATTTAGTTTGTCAACATTTCTGCTAACAAGTTTGCTAACCATATGTATTTCTTATGAAGACCTGAAATTTATTTTACTTACATTTCTCTGTGTGTGTGTGTGTGTGTGTGTGTGTGTGTGTGTGTGTTTTAAATCACTTTATTCACCCATCATCTTTCAATGAAAAAAAGAATATTTTGCTTAAAGTCCACTAATGAGTGAGTATATCCCCTGTTTCTCATTCTGGGTTAGTGATACCTCACTCAGGAGGATATTCTCTAAATCCATCCATTTGCCTGCGAATTTTAGGATATCATTTTTTCTTACTGCTGAGTACTACTCCATTGTGTAGATGTACCACAGTTTGTTAATCTATTCCTCAGTTGAGGGGCATCTATGTTGTTTCCAGATCTTTGCTATTACGAATAATGCTGCTATGAACACAGTTGAGCTAATGCTTTTGGGGTGTGAATGTGCATCTTTAGAGTAAGCAAATAAACATATCATTAGCAAATAGTAATTTTTTATTCCCACTATTTGGGGTTTCTCCTTTTTTATATTGTTGTACCAGATAAGGCATAAGTCACAATAAAAATTAGGACTCGATTTTAAGTGTTCTTCAAATTTCCCTATCAAGTTTCACTTCTCATCTACTACACTTGCCTAAAGGAGTTTAGATCTTTTCTGAGAGATGACAACAGTTCTTTAAAAGTGCATTTTCATTATTATGAATGAAGATCAAGGTAATAAAGGAAGATAAAATAAAGTATATGAAAAGCCAAGGGAAATTTATGTGATAAAGATTTATTTACTACTACTAAGCTTAAAAATTATTATCTTTCCAAGTAGTATTTATGGCCACAACATCAATGCAAGAAAAGCTATGTCCCTGGTATATAAGATTAAAATATTGATTGAGAAATTAAGCCTAACTAAATAGATATAAAAAATAAAATATATTTTTAAATGTAATTAGGTTTAACATTTTAATTAAATCAAATTTTAATTATGCAACAAAGATTTTGTATTCAAATAACTACTTTTAAATGACTAGAAAAGTTTTTTAAGTCAGTAAAATTTAAATAGAATTGTCAAATACTGACATGTTCTAAATTATATGTTTAATGTTATATTTGATATTCAAGGGACAGATGTACAGATGGATGAGAGAATCATTCATCTCAATATAAAGATTACGCATATGAAATAATGACGAGACCAACAATGACCTAAGTTGATTTCCTGTGGTGAATATTTACCTATTTGAAATACAGGTCTCAAAAATAATTTCTCAGTGAATCCTTTACTAAAGGAAGGAAGGAGAAAGAAAAAAGAAAGAAAGATGGGAAGAAAGAAAGAGAGAGAAAGAAAGAAAGAAAGAAAGAAAAGAAAGATGACGTGGCCAATAGTTGCTGGAAAACTGTTCAGACTGGCACTTCCAAAGTCTTGGAAGATTATTAAGCCAATTTTTTTGAGTCCACTAGTTGTTGGAGGCCTATGATTCCCAACTGTTTTACATCAGAGAATGAAAACAAGGAGGGCCTAGCCAAGACCACATTGGTGACTGCCAGTCCCTTTATATGCCAAACATAAAAGCAACAAGTCCAGATGCTTTGATCCCTGCATTTTTGGACTCAGCCCAATGCTACAGAAGAAAAAAAAAAAAGCCCAGCTCATGTTAGGACAACACACATTATAACTAGAAATCAATCAATAGCACTGTGACCTTCAAACTCAGTAAACGTTTGGAGTTGGTTTCAGAGCATGTAATCTAAATTGAGGATTGGAAGTTGGAACTGATCCTAAGCTAACAGAAAAAAAATGTATATTTTTTAAAATAGAGAGATTAAAGGAAGCAACAGATGAAGTTTGCATTTGTACGTGTATGCATGTGCGTGTGTATAGACATATGTATTCATAAAGAAGGGAGTCTAATTTAAACTACCCAAAATGGACAAAGAAACCACCACAACACAGACCTCTTTCCCTGCATGTGATTAAGAGAGAAACTGGATTGTGGCAGCAAAGCAGAGTAGAAGGAAATTAAGAACTTTCTACCAATTTCCAGATAATTTAAGAGGTGAGTCATTTGGTTGCTAGGACACTGTCTTGACTTATAGCAGCACCCTCGGTTTGCCAACTTATGAAATGACGAGCCAGGACTTTGGCAGAGTGAGGCTTCCAACACAGGTACACTGGGGAGCTGGCAATGGCTCAGCAGAGCCAAAAAGAGGACGACCAAGCTGACTTTGGCACAAGTGAAACTGCTGCCCCAGCTCTTGTGTTGCAGTCACTGCCTGGGAACAAGTGAGTTACTTAAAAATAACCTTCGAAAGAGAAGAAATATCAATTTAAAAAAAAAAACAAAACCCTGAAGAGGCTAGAGTGTCTGGCACCAAGTAATAATTGAAAGTAATTTTACATCATTTACTTTGTTTTGTTTTTAAATTTTATAGTCATGGTTTGACTGTATTGTCACAGAATTACTGTCTAGACAACATTGTGTTCAAGCCTCACCTTTTAGTATTGTAAGGTTTGAATTGTCCCTGGCACCAAATGAACTATTCAAGCACAAAAGCCAATTTATAGGAATGCTGATTAATGCCCAAGAACCTATCATTAAGATCTCTCCTATCCCTTTTCTTGATTTTTTTTAAGATACACTTTTCACAGTCAGAAAAGCAAATTAGTGGTGCAGATAATACCCAGTAATCTCTCCTGGCAGGTCAGAAAGGCAGCATGCAGAAAATTTAACACTTTCAAATCCTCTTAAGAATGCAAGAAGTCATTTGGTGGAAACATATGATTTCAGTCTGCAAAATAAACTTTTTATTTTTGCAATATTTACTGACCAAAAATAGCTCACAACATCTCCAAGGAAGCTAGGTCTGGAGAAACGATCAGATAGTTCTACCTGCCCATGTATTTGGATGTCTACAAGGGGTACGTATGGATAAGGTAGAGCTTATTAGTATTTTAAATATGTGAATATATAAAATCAGAAGTCACCCTGCTCATATGTCAATCTACTCACTCAAACACTGAGAATAGCTTGATTCAGAACTTAGAAGTATTTACTCAGGAACATGAATCCAAGTCTTGAGACATTCATTTGTTGCTTATTTTCTACACTGAAAAAAGCCCATATCTTTGCACATGTACTCCATAATCACAGGGAGGTTTCTACTTTAAAACAAATATCATTAGGACTATCTCTGAATGTATATTCAATGACCAGATAGAATATAAAGCATCTACATACATTCTTTTAAAATAAAACTTTTTTTTTAATGTTGAGTCCTTAAGATCTGTGTGTCGTTTCGAGGTGTCTGACGCAGGTAATTTGTATGTTTGTTTTAAATGGGCAACATTTCTAGAAGATGCAATCTTACAGAAAGCTATTCCACTGAATCCTATCATTTCCCACTCCCTCTTGAAAACTGACCCTTGGGCCTTAGATGTGGGAGAGTTTTATAGGTGTATGTCAGTTGAGACTAGGCTTTACAGCTCTGCATTTTGTTTGGTTGTATTTTCTATAAAGCTATACTGATTCTTGAGTTTCCCAGGTGTCATATTTGCATTCACTGTTGGTGGCTTCTTTCCATCCATTGGAGGCTTGCACAGCACCTTCTGGTACTTTGAAAGATGGTTTCCATGGAAGTGGCTTTTAGGTCAAATCCAGCTTAGAGAACTAAAAGCCACTAAAAAATGCCAAGAGTGAGAAGAATAGTCTTCTGCTGGGGAGAGAAAACCATTTGATTATTCAATACCATACATTCAGCCCTGAAAACATATACATATAAGAAGCATTATATAAACTGAGCAAGTTGTATTATTAATTTAGATATCTATATCTATCTATATCTATCCATATCTACATCTATATCTATATCTATCTATATATATATATGTATATATATATATATATATATATATATATATGAGGTGGGGGGGAGAGAGAGAACAAATAATGAAAAAAAGCCAGAAATTTCAGAGAGAGCAATTCAACGGTAAGGGTTGGAGGAAGAAAAGAAAAGGGATTATGATGTAACTATACTCCAATATAAAAGTAAGATATCAAAATGAGGAGAAAGTAATGTATGGAGTGAGCAGGTTGTATTTATATATTTAGAAATCTTTCCATTACTCTCTATCTATCTATCTATATATATACACACACACGTATATATATACTTACCTATCTACCTATTCAATTAAAGATAAAGTCATTAATTTTAGCAAAGAGTGGGTGCATGGAAGGGGTTGGAGAGAAAAAAGAATGAGATAAATGAGTAATTATTTAAAAAAATTAAGTTGGAAACCATAGGTTAAACAAAAGGGTCAGAAACTTTGGAGTAAGAATGTCAATTCAGACCTTCTTCTTCACTCAATATGACCCTAAACTCTACGATACTCTCTAAAATTTATTCTCATCATTTTTCTTGTTTTTTATTTTTGTTTTGTGGAGTTGAAAATTAACCCAGCACCTCATAAATGCTTAGCCAATTGCTCTTGCCCAGAGCCCCATCTTTTATCACTGTGTTTGAATTGCAATAAGAACACCCTGCCTTAAAATTTTAATAACCAAAGATGACAGCTTGAAACAGCTGATAGTGCTCTGTATATTTTAAACTAAGTGCCCAGAGGTGTGAAAAGTACAGGATGTTTTGCCACTAAGAGTTTCCCATTGCTATAATTGCAATGTCTTTGCTGGTGTTTATACTCCTTCAATGTTTGTGATTAATTTTTACCAGCAAAAATTACTGTTTTAGTAATTTATGAAATAAATTAAGCAAACCAATAGCAATTAGAGTCTCTAAGATTTGTGAGGACACCAAGGACAGGTATGAATATAATAGGCAATAAAAACATACAATTAAAGATTTCTGTCTAAAATATAATAGTGGACACATAAAATGAATATTTGTTTAGTTAATGGGGTGGGGTGTTTACACAAATGCTTTTGCTTGGTTGAAGAGGAAGGCCTAGCTGAATCCACTTTGAACAAATCCAGAGATAAAATGCAGAAAAGTCCAGTTCTTTTTAAACAGGTCGTGAGTAGTTGTCTGTCTGCAACATTTGAGTCCTACTAGAGAGTCCAAGACAAAGATGTGTATGGGAAAGGAAAGAATATAGGAGGTGCACAGGGAGCCTCTGTTCCCAATTCTCTAGCCCTCACTTGCCAATTAGAGAAATGACACCCAAGGCAGAATACAGTGATTTATTTTTGGAACAGCCCCTGGCTGCATCCAGGTCTTGGAATAACCTGAAAGTGTAGTTTGGATCGAGTATCTAGTCTACTTTGGTTGGCATCTGAGATGTTGTTCTGAAGTTAGGTGAACATTTCTGTCTTGTCAGAATAAGGCAAATCTGAGTGTCAGGCAGACAGCCAGGAATACCAAGCAAAGCTTAGAGGTAGAGGAGGGAAAAGGAGAAGACTAGAGCTCAGTCCAGCTGGAGTCCACCCAAGCAGGGCAGGCAGCCCTGCCCTCAGGGCTGTACCCCAAGGAGTATAGTCAAGCTTGTGCATTATCGCCAGTGACTGCCTGGTCAAGCATCTCTTCAACATGTTTGGTAATGTGCTAAGAAATGACACAAGAAGCACACAGGAGGAAAAATGATGAGAAGCAGAAAACGGAGAGGTAGACACACAAACTGACTGTCAATTCTGCTTCCACATTCCCCTTATTTACTTTCCCTTCGACCTCCTCCAGCTTCTGTGGGAAAGATCTCTGTCATTTTGTCCTCCTCCCTCTGATAGCCATTTTCCTGCAATACATTCTGTGAACATAATTTTAAATTTACAGCTGAATCACTTCATCTAGCACTTGCAGAAGTACCCTGGAAATACCAAAATTGAACATATGTTGGACCATAAGGCACATTTTGACCTTTCAAACCCTGAAGCCTTTCAAAATACATTATTTTTTATATTAGCTATAGTTCAGTAACAGAAATGATTTAAGTTCTTGAGTGTTTGAAAACTTGACACTAGAACCACAGGCTAAAGAAGAAATCACAATGGAAATTGGAATGATTCAGTTAATGATTATAAACATATAAAACATGTGAAATGAATCAACTACAATCATTTTTAGAGAAAATAAGTATTATATTATATGTATTAGAAAAAGGAGAGAGAAAATTCTTCTAAAAGCAAATCTCAAAATGTTAATTAAAACCCAACAAGAAAAGAAACTCGAAGGAAAGAGAAGAAAATATGACTATATTGAAATAGGAATTAATGAAACAGAAAACAAATACTGAGCAGAAAAATTTGACCAAAAGAAAGGTTTGCTAACTTATAACAAAGCAATGTGGAAAGAATAATGAGTTGGGCCTCAGTTGTCAGAACAGAAATGCAACACAGCACTGCTATTTTACTTTTAGACAAAAGAAAAATAAAATGTTGCATTCTATTTCATGTGGGTAACTGGGCAAGTATTGAAGAAAAATACTTTGAATACTGTTGTCTGCTCTGGTTTGACAAAGAGCAATTTGTCAAAATATTGGCATTATGGGAGGGTTTGGAATCTGTAGAACTTGAGGTGCAGGCCTGGAATCAACAGGTCCTCTGGACAAGTAACAATTGTTCTTAACTTGAGTAATTGTTACCTGTCCAGAGGACCTGTGTTTGATTCCCATCACCTACATAACAAATCACAGCTCTTTACTATTTCAGTTCCAAGAGGATCCAAAGTTCTCTTTTGGCTTTCACCAATACTAAGCATGCACATACAGGCATGCAAACAAAAGGCTCATACTCATAAATAATCTTTTTAGTGAATTGAGGTGAAAGCCTCTGAATGTGGCTCAGTAGGGGTAAAGGACCTGCTACCCAAGCATGCAAACCTAAGTGTGAATTCTTTATTTCATTCCCCACTGTGAAATAAAAAGAGCAGCTTTTGCCACATGCTTCAGCCAAGATGCTCTGCCTCACTACAGACTCAAATGCAGTAGTAGGGTCAATCAGCAATGGATTGAAACTCAGAGAAAATTATGTCATTTCCCTTTTCAATCTAAATATCTTGTGTGAGTTAGTTTTTAGTAATGGGAGCCTACTAAAACACTGCTCCCAAATTAATTATTAGCTTAATAATGACATACTCCAGGAAATTAATTTTAGGTCAATATTTTATGCACATAATAAAATATTAGGACTATTCAATGTGCTCTTTGACAAACTGACACTAGGAAAGTGCTTAACAGCCGTAGACAGAATTGTCCCTGTGATTGCATATGAAAAGATAACACATAAACATGTAAACTAAATGACGATCAGGTTGAACGCCTTGAGAATGAAAGAATAGAAAGCTAATGTTACATCCTCCAGTAGAGGTAGGCATTACATCATTCCAACACTGAGGACATAAACCAGGTCTTTCTAGGATCTACCACAGGCAACAGCAGTGTAAGACTCCTGAGGGTGTATCTGTATATACTCTCTAAGGGAAAAATTAAAATAGTTTGCTGTGGTGTCCCAAGGTACTCCTTAGTGTCTCCCTGAAATCACTTTCTTGGTTTCTTTTAGTTTTTCCCTTTCTATCTTCTGTCCATGTGAAAGATCTTTTGAAGCTCCACCTTTCAGCCTGTTGGCTCATATAAGTGCTCTGACTTTGTGTGTCTGTGATGATATATTACATATTTAATAAAGCCTGAAATACTGGAGAGACAGCACACAGTCAAATCCTAGGCAGACAGCTCGGGAATTTCTTGATCCTTGAGTACAAGCACAAACAGCTGGAATTCAATAGCATACACCTTTAATCCCAGCACAGGGAAAGCCTGGAGTGGTGACCTACACCCTTAATCCCATAACTCCAGAGGCAGAATTTTCTGTTTCTGTGAGTTCAAGGCTGGCTACCAAATAGAGTAGTACTTGCCTTTAATCTTAACCTTGATGGAATACAGCTGGCAAGAAGGACATATAAGACCTCTTAGAAACCCAGCAGAGGCAGAAGCAACCAGGAACAATTCTCAGCTGGGTGAGAATTGACTGGTGCTTCCTCTCTCTGATATTTTGGATATTTGGCTCAGAGTCTCTTTTCATACAATTTGAATTGGTGCAACATGTGTCTTTCCTAGTGATGACTAACTACCCTTTATGGATGGTCCCATGAAATCTCTAAAATTGGGTACTTAGTGAACTCAAGAAAAAAAATCACATATTCTCCTCATCTCAATGCCCATGTCCAAATCACTAATACAAGATTGAAAGAACTCTGCAACTCACCCTCAACTGTTATGATGGTGTTCACTGCCCTTATCTCCACACATCACAATCGGCAGGTCCCACTTTCTGGACTAAATGTTGGGGCTCAGTGGGCAAAAGCCCTTGCTTTGCAAGCATGATGATCTGGGCTTAAATCTCCAATATCTGCCTAAAAAGGTAGACACAGTTGTGCAAATTCCTAACCCTATGACTTGGGGCAGAGACAGGAAGACCCAGCCTGATGTAAGAACGGTGAGCTTCCAGTTCAGTGAAAGGGCTTCCCTGTCGTCTCAAGACACTGAAGTAGAAAACAACTGGGGGGGGGTGGGGAGCAGGCATCTGCATGCAAGTATGAAAGTGCACACACTGCACATGTGTGTGAACATGCTAAACATTCCCAATAAAATACAGACATAAATAAATAATTAGCTCATAGCACAAAGTGTGGTCATCGGTGCCTCAAGTTACACTCAAATTATTTATCTGCCCAAAGATGACCTCTTTTCTTCATCACTCAAAATCTAGCATAACTTTTATCTTATCAGAGAAGAACTTTCTAAGTCAATTGAACTTTTTCACTGCTTCTGTTTTGCAATAATTACTCCTTTGATAAATGAGTTCTTCGTCCCACTAATATTCTTTTACAAATAAGTTTCAATTGATTTGTTCATGTGTAGTATGTAAGCTTATACAAGCATATGTATATATGAATATGAGAATGAGTACTGTGGTAGAGTCTGGCATTGATGTCTCCTTCTATCATTCTCTACTTTATTTTTTGAGGCAGAGTCTCTCACTAAACCAGGAGTTTATCAGTCTGTCAAGACTAAATGGCTAGGAGTCCCCCATTAGTCCCAGGGATCCTCCCTTAGTCCCAGGGATCCTCCCTTAGTCCCAGGGATCCTTCCTTACTCCCAGGGATATTCCCTTAGTCCCAGGGATATTCCCTTAGTCCCAAGGATCCTTCCTTACTCCCAGGGATATTCCCTTAGTCCCAGGGATCCTCCCTTACTCCCAGGGATATTCCCTTAGTCCCTGGGATCCTCCCTTAGTCTCAGGATTCTCAATTAGTCCCAGAGATCCTTCTGACTCCACTGCCATGGCACTGAATTTCTTAGCTTAAATACTTTCATATCTGTTTTTATATGTGGGTTATGGGTATCTTAACTCAGGTCCTCATGATCTCAAGGCAAGCAATCCACCAACTGAGCCATCCCTGAAGCCCCAACATTAGTTTTGGTCTCTACTGTTTTCTCAGAATTCTCTATACAGTATACTCAATTGCTTTTTGAATTTTGATATTTTTTTTTCCATATACATCCCTTTCCCTAAACTATTTCTCCCATGCTAGAAAAAAAAAAACTTAGACTTTGGTGTCCCACTCTTAGGTCATTCACCCAAAAATGCTTACCCAAATGAATTATCAAGCTAAATTCTTAGCTCTACACAGAAATTACCCTACTGTACTGGGATTCTAACATACCCTGCTTTGATGAGATGATTTCTTTGGTGGTTAATTTGTGATGTGGGGGTTGAAATTATGTAAACCTTTTTGGCATTAACTTAAAGCACATTTTAGTTTAATTTCTAATAAATATGTATATTTAATTAACTGACCTGATGTAACAACTAGAATATGTTAGAAAAATATCTTGCCCTTAAGATAAGATTTGAAGACAAAGGCTTCTCTACAAAATTACAAAGTCCCAGGAAAAGTGAAAAATGTGCTAGAACCTTTGGCTTGAGATTGGCAGGCTATGCTTTGGGAAATTACGGGTGGCTTCTTCAGTTTAAATTTCATTTCTCTGTGTATTCATGGGAGCTCTGAGTATTATATTTTTGTTTCTGCTGCAGAATGTAGTAAGATCTGGGCCAGCTTGTAGCTGTTTTGCCCCCAAAATCACTCAGAGGCTTATATTAACTACATATTGCTTTGTTTATGGCTCAGGCATATTGCTTTCCACTCTTACTACTTAACCCATTTTTGTTAATCTGTTTTGCTACATGCCTCATGGCTTATCTGTATTTCTTTACATCTTCCTCTCTGGCAGCAACTCACAGTATCTCTCCCTGACTCAGCCCTTCTTCCCCTTTACCTATGCTGGGATTTCCTGCCTGCCTCTAAGATACCTTGCCATAGACCGAAACAGCCCCTTTATTATCCAATGATAATTCACAGCATACAGAAAGACATCCCACATAAGCAGAGTATGAACTCCGCCACTAGTCATGTCTGAAGTCTCTGAAAATTCATTTTACAAGATAAAGATGAGGTATTTTTAGCTCATTCTGCATTGCCTTCTTCAAAAATGAATAAATTGCAAAACAGAGATTACAATATGAGGAAAGATTTTTTTGCTAGTGAGAAGTCATACTTGAATTGAGAAGACTAAAAACATGCATGAAACCCTCACTATGAGAAAGGGTGAAAGAGACTTCACAGACTGCTAACATGGGAGGCAAGCAGTGACCCTTCTCCGTGACCTGCAAACACTCCTCATCGGCAGCAGCAGTGTCATGCCAGTCTGAAGGCAATGACAACAGATGTTCTCCCTTTTGTTTTCTTACTTGCTGGTACTTCTAAAGCTTAGAGGTTGTGATGTCAATGTCTTCATGCTGCATGTGCAAACAAAATTATAGGTTTAGTGAGATGAGTTGAAGTCTACCTTGTCAACCTCATAGACAGAATTTTATAGTATAATTTTTTAATTACCCCCAGAAGCATTAAGTACTAAATTTTTAAGATGTGATAATTCTATATTCACAACAGTCAGTTTTGGCAGGCAAATAAAATGTTATATCTGGGGGAAAAGAATTTTGTTCTTCTATGTTGGGCAGAGCTGAAAAAACAACTGTCTATTCAGAGCTGAATTATGTAAACATTGGAAGCTATTATTACAAAATATAAAAATTTAGCTAAAACCTAAATATCCCAACTTAAATAGCTTAAGAGATATGGGACATTTCAAAAATAAGCTTGAGAAAGTTGCTTTATAACTGGAACAGGAAATTTTTTTTCTTTTTTAAAGTTTTTCTAAAATATATAGCTACAAAGCAAAATGCACCTCACAACCCATCCAATATGGGTGTGTTATAGAATATTAGTTTAAGATGTCTTATATTAGTTTATGCCATGGAATATTTGTTTAATGATGCAAAGGTGTGCTACATTCTTTTATGTTGCATTTGTTTAACTCTGTGAAGCTGTGTTACTTTGCTTGTCCAATAAAGAGTTATAGCCAATAGCCAGGCAGGAGAAAGGGCAGGCAGGACTGGTAAGCAGAGAATATATAGAAAGAACAAGAGAGAGATCAAGGAACGAGAAAACACAGAGTGGGGAAGCTAAGGGCCTCCAGCCAGCCACATAGCCAGTCAAGGAGTAAGAGTGAAAATAAGATACACAGAAGTGAGAAAAGAAAAAAGCCCAGAGACAAAAGACAGATGGGATATTTTAAGCTGAGGAAATCAGGTTAGAAACAAGCCTAGCTAAGAAAATTACAAGAAAACTAAGCTTCCTGGTGTGATTTATTTGGGAACTGGGTTGTGAGCCCCCTAAAGAGGCAAAGAGAAAAAAAAATAAAACAACTAACAACTTGGATGATTTTGATAGCAACAGCATCTTTAATTTAAAACAATGATCACCAAGAGCTATCTGATGTTATCCCGCCTTGACTTGGCGCTTACTGTTTCTAGGGTGGTCAGAGATAGTTGTTTAACATTCTCAGTGATATCTTCACAGTTCCATTCACTCATAATCAGGAATGTCATAAGTCATGGTGTGGTTGTGCAGCAAATGCTGTGTTATACTCTCAGCTGGTTTAGCTGAAATGAAGAAATGCATCCCTGGCCTTGTAGAGGCTACAAGACAAGCAGCCTTCAGACAGAGCTCTCTTCATCAGACCAAACACAGCAAAACGCTAGTGTTTCCTCAGCTTCTCTTATGCTGACTCCTACACTTCCACCGTGCCTCTGATATGATGTACTAGTTCTTCAGTGTGGGGTTTCACATTTTCTGATGTGAAGAATTCTAGTTCTTCAGTGTTGGGTTTCACATTTTCTAAAAAGCATCTTGGCCAAAGAACTGAATTTTGTTCTTCTATCTCAGGCAAAGCTTAAGCTTAAAGTTGATGTGGAAAAACTGGAAATTATCATTATAATAATATAGGATAACTTATAAATTACATATATGTCTTTGAACCAATCAGTGTAATCATAGAAACCAATTACTACAATAGTGCAGATCTTGAAGCAAACTGAAAAATCTCCCAGCAGGTTATGTTCCAGCAGAGCCTAGAATATAACAGAAAAGTTTGGGGTCCAGGCTTGACAATAGAAAAGGCAGGCAGGACAGAACCATTAGACTAAGTAGCTACAGAAGTTTTTACAAAGTAGTTAATGAATTTTGCATCTGTCTAATTTGCAAGCTCCATGTGGATTTGTACATTGCTTTGTCCTTATAAAGCATACACTACTTAGCAGTGATTTACAAGTGAAAGAGAATTGCCAGTAAGAGGACTGTCAAACTCCAACCCCTAGCTTTGTGAGGCTGAATAATTGCTTTAATATCTCTTGCTCTAAACGTCTTCAATCATGCTATACCGTAGTGGTGTTGAACTCTTCGAATGCTGTGGGGAGCAAGAGCAGAAAGAAAAGATGTTTGTCACTGTCTTTGCCACATACTAGTTAAGAGTTCGAAGTAGTTTGTTTGTTGCATGTGCAGATAAAGGCGTGAGTACATTAAAAATGAAACAGCAAGGAAAAACACATAGACAATGTAGGCTACAGGAACTGAGCGAGAATCATTCAAAGTTAAAGAAGTCCATGAGGGTCTCAATGGCCATGGATTGCTCTGAATAAGGCAAAGAAGCTTAATAAGAGGCAAATTTGCAAAACAAGGAGCAGGGATCAGTGGAGTTCACTCCTGTGATAATATGGAGCATCCCATAAAATGAACCAGGTACATCTTTCATATGATTACTTTTATTTTATACTTATTATTTTGCATAAATACTAGAATATTGCAAATAGATTTGGGAGGGGGGCAGGGCAAATGGAGTTGATTAGCAATATGGTTCTATGGTTTTTCCAAGCATATGGTAGAGTTATTTATGGGGGAAAAGATGACTGAGCAATGGCCTTGGTCTAGGTTCTTGTAGCCATCTAAATGACAAGAATAGGAGGCAAAGCCTAGCTACCATGCTCACATACTGGCAGGATGGTTCTTTGCTTCTGCATGCTGTTTGAGAACTCATAAAACTGAAAGAGTTACATAGCCAACAGCATCTTAGAGATGAGACCCTTTAGGGTCTTCATAATGCAAAAGATATTAAAAACATCTCCTAACACATTAAAGACAAATTTGGTAGGAAGGGAATCTACATTAAATACAGTTACTTTACCCCAAACATCTATCAATATGTACTCATGTTCTTGATTTTAATTGAGATAAATGCATGGAACTCAACCTAGCTTTCACCAGTGTGTGTCTGGGTTCTAACTCTTGACCATGAATAATTTCAAATGAAGAAGTTTCTTGCATAGCCTAAGGTACACATCGCCATCTGACTCCTCTCTTCTTCCCTGAAATCTATGTCAGCACAGTGGTCCAGGCAGTCAACTCACAGTTTACTGGAATTGACTTGTAAGTTAAAGCCTGCTTGTCATCCATGGTTGAAAATTTATCAGCCTAAAGGCAGCTACCTGGAATAGATGCTCTCTGAGATCCATGCCTTCATTCAGAACACCCATAGACCTCTCAGTTCCCATAATCTAATTAGGAGTACAAGGGCATGATTGTGTGAGAAGGAGACTTGTGTATCAAAGCTTACAGTAAATCAAGATTAAGGCGATTTATGTGTATGGCTGCATGTATAATTCTTCCTTTATCTTGCAATTCTTTTAATATTTTGAGTTGCATGTGTGTTTATAGAATGTCTCCATAGTCAACTTTACCAATGTTCTTTCATATTTTGATCCTATCATTTTGATCCCATATTTGCTGAAGTTCATAATCACTTACTCAAAGTTTTTGTTCTAATTGTTCAGTGTTTCTGAACTGACTCATAATTTAGTCTGAAGTCCCCTAGTCACTGCTCTTGGCAATACTACTCAGTTGAAATACGAGGACACTGAAATCCTCTGGAAGCCCCTGCCTTGTTGAATGACAGCACTTCACCAGAGCAGACCTGCCTTTGCTCAACATGCTGACTTATTCCCAATAATTTAGGAAGAATAAATATTTGTACATTAGGTATTTCAGATTTTGAAGTAGTTTTATCTTCTGACTAGATTTAAGGAAAATATTTTTCTTTATTCCTTCTGTTCATTCTTAAGGATGTCTGGACCTCCAGGATGTGACATGACAACATAATATACATTTGGCTTCTCCTTGTTCTTGAATGGTCACATATTAAGTACTTTCTATTTTATTTCCTACTTTGTGCAATAGTTTTCCCAAAAGTCAAGTTTAAGCAGAGCATAAACACAGCAGTTCCACACCTAACTATTCTATGCAGAAGACTCACACAGGCCCCCAGATATTGCTGTGACCTGTATTGAAAGAGCATTAATTAACCTCACCTAAATCACACTCCCAAACTAAAATTCATTTGAAAGCCTTCTGTGATCTTTCTGGTATATTTGTAGAATGGCATTACAGAATGGTGCACATTCAGTGGCTGAGAATGAGTGAGTAACATTTTTGAGGTAAATGGACAGATTGGGTTGGCATGAGAAAGTGCTGAAGCCATTTAAGGAGCAACACAGACTGTCACAAAGTCTAAAAGCAATCAATTACAAAAAATATCACAAATTTCAAATAGGGTGACATCCCTGTCCCTTCACAGTTACCTAGGTGTCTATGTTAATTTGCATTAGGGTGGGGGAGCTTGCTAAAGTCTCTCCAATTGGTTCCAAAATTAAAACTTCCAGAAACCGTTTATTAACAAGTGTTGAGGGTCATTCCAAACACCTCTGTTGTGGAGATTGATACTCTTTGATTCTGAGCCAAAAGCATGGTTTTCAGATGTTACAATTACCTGTTCAGCTTCTCAGGGGCAATTATTTGAAAGGAGTAAATGCTCTGGCTACAGAGGCCTCTGTGGGAGCCACCATAATTGCCATTCATCAGGGTAGCAACCTGCTGAGGGCATCAATTCAGAAACTCTGAGCCATCAATAAGCTGAACCTGGGCCCCTGATGCCAACATTCTTCACACAATGAAATATTATTTCTGGCCATTAGGTAAACAATGAGCCAACCAGGAAAGGTAAGAGTGGTTGCCAGTGACTACATTAGTACTTCATTCACATGTCTTAGTTCATTTCCTGTAAGAGAAACACCTTGAGAATAGTATACACCACCCGGAACCGACTTTCTTAAAACACTGCACAGACAGGAGAGAGAGTTAACAAATGAGCTTGGGATTTAATGACTGGATGTGGGAAGGGCACATAGAAGTCTCATAATGTGTATCCATAGCCACCATAGAAATCTCTTCCTGGAATATTGTTTTCCTTTGCCAGGCAGCAGGGTTGCAGCACTTCCCTACCCCAGCATGAGATTCTTGAGGGAAACCCCAGTTCCTTAGAGTTCATTTATTCCATACTTTGATTTCCGAGGTGAGAGGTACTCTCTTATGAGAATATCGTTGCCCCTGATCAGAATGGGTACAAGACCAGTCTTGAGGTGTATGTCCAGCTCGCTTAAAACCTTTCAGGATGGCATGTTAATCCCAGTCACTATCCTTCATCGGGCTCCTCTCCCAGGTTTCTGACTCTTGGGAATAGGAGAAAGGTACAACTAGGGCAAACGGAAGAACCTGAAGTAAGATGCCTGGCTCTGCATGTCTTTGATGAAGACTCAGGGTAAAAGTTGAGGTACGAATAAGCTCCAGGCTAATGAAAAACAGGGTTGTAAACCTAATTTAAAAGGATGCACATGACCAGGTTAGGGTGTAACCAGAGAGCAGGATTCTGACAAAGCGAAAAGAAAAGTTACCACAAAGTAGATAATTTTCATCATTTTTCTATATAACTTGGAATTTACAAGTCCCTTATCTCCACCCCTGTTGTTTATACCCAAATAAGTAATGACACTCAAAGCTTTTTGAGTGGATTGTGTGCTGCTGGAACAGGATTTTCAAAAAAAAAAAAAAATCTTTCAGCAAAAAAAGGTGGGAAGCCAGGGGTTTCTAAAGGAGTCCACCAGAGAAATGGTGTGGTGGGATGAGTATGCTGGCAGAGTGTGTTCCTTAGGTTCTGCACCACAGCCTGGTTAGGATCTTCTAAGTCACAGGGTAGCTTTTTTATAACCTGTACATTTACTGAGTGCAATTTAAATCATACACGTTCAGGACCCATAAAATTGTTCTGAAGAAAAAAAAAAAAAAAAAAAAACAGAAGTGGCTTTCGACTTATTAGAATACTGCCATTTAAGTGAGGTAATCTGATGATTGCTGTCTAAGAACACTTTATTATAATGAATTCGCACACTGCTCTGCAGTTAGACTAGTGATTCCATGACACTTTGCTTAAATTTTTGTTTGTTTGCTTTTCATGTGTATGAGTGTTCTGAAATGCAGGCATGTTAATGTAGCTTCACACATGAACATGTGCACACATATATAAATGTCTACATGTTTCCCTTTTCCAGGATGAAAACATGGGCTCCCATAAGAGAAACTGAGTCCAAAGAGTCAGGCACTAAAAAAATGATTCTAAAGAATTATCTCTGACTTCTCATGGCATCCCATTGAGGCCTGTTCTCCACCCCTCAGGTATGTAAGGAATTCTTAGATTTAAGACAAGAAAAAGAGATGAGAAAATGACTATCAAATCAAATCCCTCAGGCAAAGAAATCTTACTCTAGTACTCTAGCCTTGGTCCAAAGTAGCTAGGTAAAATAGAGTAAGCATTACTTTGGTTGTTAAAAACATTAGAATTAGTAAAAATTTGCACAAGAAAATGTGATTTACCTTTTTATTTCATTTCTTCCTTTCTGTCATTCTTTGCTGGTTTCCTGTGAGTTAAAACACCTCCCTACTTTCTTCATTATCCTGAAAGCAAAGACTATAAGTGAACTTTTTGGATTTGTTTGGTGTTATCTCTGTTGGATCTCTTGCTGGCACTACTGAACATCGGAGGTATTTGAGACAAGTAACTGAAGAGTTTTTCCTTCCAGAAGTAGAAAATTCACCTTATTTTTCTAAAAAAAAATCAAACAAGAAAAATCAAAGCACAGGAATGACACCATACAACAAATCATTTCAAATGTCAAATATTTATTCTACATTTACATTTTATAGACTTTATCCTATTTATCTTATGAAAGTTGTAAGTTCTTATGTTCTGTGTGTCTGTAGCATAAGTTGATGGAATCCACATGTTTTATTTTAATCTAATTGTTGGTATTTTACAGTCACTCTTGTTTGTGATATATAACCTGTAATTTAAATGCACAATTTAAAAGTTCCCTTGTTCATTTGGAAAGCTTTGTGCTATTATAAAATATAACATGATTAGTTTTTTCTGTCTGGAGCCTTTACAGAAACTGTTCAGGAGAGGTCCTAAAACAACAAGACCTGGTCATATGTGTGCTTAAGTGCTTTATCCCAGTGACCCTTCAAAACTTAAAATTTCCAGCACAAAATTTGGAATCGATTACTCCCAGTTGTTTTACATTGTTGTCTGTCATTCATGGAGGACATTGTTTACAGAATATGCAATAAAGTTACCACATATAGCATTACGTAGGATATATGACATTTAACACACGCTGAAAGAAACCTCATTTAGTCCAAGATTTAACAAAAGTCATGACATTACATTAATAAAATTGTGTCTGTCTGTGTATATGTGTGTATATATATGTGTGTGTGTATATATGTATGTTTGTATATGTGGGTGCTTATGCAGTACACTTGTGCTTGTGACTCTATATGTATACTCTTTGTGTATATGTGTGTGTGTGTTTGTGTGCCTCTATGCATATGTCTGTGTCAATAATAATATATGCTGGACACCTGTAAGTTCAGAACCACAGATTTTCATTATATTTTTCAATGAACCTGCTAATAGTCATTAATGTAGTTTACTAGAAACAATCTTCATGTAATAAGAAAAGTTTTTAAATATATTCCCCACTCCACAAAAATTATCCAACTCTTGCATACTGACTTGTCATGGAGCAGTGTGATCATTTTGTGCCATAAGGCTGGTAAATAGAATTAACAATAAAAAAAAGAGTTTAGAGCACTTGGACGATTCTCTACAACAATCTATCCAATGTCTACATGATCTAAGTCAACAGTAGCTAGAAAATAAATATTGAGGAAAAGCTTTGACTATCTAGGAAAATTCGATGTTGTTTTCTTTTATCTCACAATAAACTGAAAAATTTATAAACATATTAGCTATGGCTATAAGCTGGATTTCATTGCAATAAGTACATAGAATTTTACTTCTTTATTATTGGCATGATTTCACTGTATAGTTTAGGCTGGCTGGCAATCATCCTGCCTCAGCCTCCAAAGTATTCTTTTTTTCTCTCTCATAGAAAGCCTAATGACTAATCCAGTGACCTGTATCGGTGGGGGCCTATGTCAGTAACTGCTTCACAAAGGATTTTAATTGTGTGGTTTTATAACTTATGATCTAAACTTATGGCCATCTATTTTTATCTAACATGTTCTTTCATGTTCTCAGCCTGTGATCCCTTGATTCTTCCTCTTCTTTGGGCATACAGAGGCATGCAAACAACAGAGGAGTTATAACCAAGCAGTGACCTGCCCAGGGACCTCCTCACAATGAATTTAGGAATTTAACACTATCCAGGGCTGTGTTAACATCATGAGCACATTAGTCACCCCCACAACACCCTGCTTCTGAACATCTAACATAACAAAGTCAACTTTACTTTCATTATTATTATTTCAGCTCTCTTAAGCATGCTTCAGGTTACTCAAAGACAAAACAGACTCAAGGAGAGTGAGAAACAATAGAGACGTCACTCACATTGTCACTTTTTTCCTGGAACCAGTTCAGATTATTGATAATTTCAACCTGAGTAATTGAAATGCAGGTATTAAAATAAGCAGCAGTGATGGGAGCTATTGACAATGACCTCCTCACACTACTGCACTCTGAAGCCCTAGGCTGCTGCACTGGCACCATTGAATAGGGCTCACCGTTCACTACTGCAGGTGAGGCTGTAAAGCTTTATTGTATGAGTCAACTAATTTGCTCCCCTGAAAACAGAATGTGGTTTCTTTGTGCCACCAAGCATTGAAGCTGTCACTTGATTTTGTTCCTTTCTACATGGCCACCTGAGAACAAAGAGGCCAGCATTGGCTTCTTAACAATGCTCTCATCACTCAGGTGACCATTGGAGCTCACGGGGAAGGCTTTCTGCTTTGCACCATCATTTGACTCATTGCTTAATGAATAATTACCTTTTGTTCTTACAATTACTAAGCAAATCTTAATCTTATTTCCTTCAGAGGCTAGCCCTTGCTGTGGACTATTGACATGTACAGTGTCCATTCTTGGGCTTTGTTTGATATTATCCAGTAAAGCCTTTTCACAGATTTGCTCTTAAACATGCATCTGAGAGTAGTGTGGCTTCAGATGACTTGGCTTTGAAATCTGGTTCTTATTTATAAGATTGTAGGTAAAAGTAGACTGTATCTCATGAGCTTGTTAGAAAGACACCACAGTGACCCCACAAAGTATGGAGGAAGAACACTATGTTATTTATTTCACAAAAACTTCTTTAAAAGTCTCATCTGTCTAAGACAATATCCTGGGCCGGAGAGAAGGACAAAGAACAAAATGCACATTTTCTTTTCTGTCTTTAAGAAGGTAAACGGCTAATCACAGAAAACTCAAGCAAAATGATCTGCATTGCTGATTTTGGGAACTTTTCACTTAAGCATATGACATATAAAAGAGGAAAATTAGAAATGAGACAGAATTGTTTCCCTATATCCTCATAATGTCCAGTACTTCAGTATTTTCTATTACGATAAACGACCCTTACCCACGAGTTTGCTGCCCATTCTAGAAAAGCCACTTGGTGAAGCAGCTCATTGTACTTTCCTGTTGTGAAAGTTTAAAGGAAAAGGCAGGATCAAGACATGCTGTTCACTTCCTCTTCCAGAGTGCTTCCTGGATGAAGCTGGCTACACCTCCTCTCTGATTCACTGCATAGCATAATGAACTTTCCAAGTGAGAGAGACAAGTCTCGCAGCCACTCTGCACTTTAAATCCCATTGTATCTTATCCAATATTTGGATTTCAGAGACCTGGCTCATTAGAAAATTACCCTCTCCTGCTCTCAGTGTAACCACAAACACACACACACACACACACAACACATACAACACATATCACACCACACACACATGCACATACACATACAGACATGTGTATACACACACATACACACCACCAGCATACCACACCATACATACAAGCACACACAAAAACACACACACACACACCACACAAACACACTGCACACATACAAGTATACACATGTAAACACACACACACACACACACACACACACACACACACACACACACACACACACACACGGCTCAGAATTTTCTACCAGAACAATTGTTAAAAGGTTTCCTCTGCCCATTCATTTTTCCAAGCTGCTGGAATACTCATATGAAGAGGTCTACAACCATCTTGCCACCACCTGGAGAAATCCCTGGAAGAAATCTGGAGAAATGGAGCTTCAAAGAGAAACAGAGGTACTGGCAACACTATGCCTCAGCTGTGTGCTTTGCCCCACCAGCTGGCCTCCTCAGTCCCTGCACCAGGGCATTGTCCTCATTCACAGCAAGTTAGACACCCCAAACTCAGAGCAACAGTGTAGTGATCGTTGATAGTATTTCCACTGGAGTTTCTGTTTTCAGACACTCTGGAATGTAGTTTTATTTGCATATTTATGGAAGCAGAATTGCCATTACCATCGACTCCCATCTCCAACACAATTCCTAATGCCATCACTTCTATAGGGCTTTACAGTTTACAAAGGATTTTCTTTGTCACACTGGGTCTTAACTCTAAGTGTCAGAAAGGATATATCATTATTATTGATATTTTTTTTTTAAAAAAAGTAGTTTTAGAGCACTTAAGATTAATTGGCCTGGTAAAAGTGTTCTTAAAACCCAAACTGTTCCATTATTAAAAATATCCATATGAATTGAGTCCAGCAGGGACAGACTAAGAGATAGGTTTACCCTCTCATCCTAAATACCTGGTAAATTCATATAGACAGAGAAGCAGAAGAGAAAGAGAGAGAGACGCAGGCTTATAATGGGATTATAGCCACGGGAACACAGGACAAAGAAGGCAGAATACAATTGGGCCTGCTTAAAGCCTGAAGGCAATTTCCAGGCAAAAACTGAGAAAGAAAAAAATACAAAAGGTGTTTTATACTTGAGGCTTCTGAGAGAATAGTCTAGAGAGAACAAGGCAACTAGAATTTATGGAGTGTCCCCAACAGGGAGGAGCCCCAGCGCTGCCGTGAGAGGCTCTAAATCTGCAGAGGGACTCGACCTGTTGAGTGAATTCAGGCTGGTTCAGTCAACAAGGTACTAGGCATGAACACAAGAAGGAAGAGCAGCTTCTGATTCTCACACCAGTCAGAGAGAAGCCTGTGTCCCTTTAGCCATAATAGAAATACCTTATTTTTGTAAACAGGTTATTTGTTGCCAGTGGGCTGCACCATCCTTAGAGGAAAGGGCTGCCTGCTACAGTCCTACCAGATTTGTAGTTCTCAAGATGATCCATTTGTTGCCAAAGAAAAGTATAACATTAATTAGTCATCAATATGATTATGGCACCTATAACAGAAATTTATAAAGTCAGTATCTATTAAAATTTGCTATAGTATGATTTTAATAAACAGTAAATTGTCACTTATTTGTGGTAAAACCACCAATAAAAAATTGTAGATATGATAAAGATAAGGGAACTATAATCAAAACAAAAGGACAAGCTATAAAAACATTATTATATTATAAAAATTCACATATTAATGGATATAAGAAGATCACAGTGGAGAGAAAAAAATGAAAATAGAAAATATAATGAAAAGGGAACCTCTAATATTAAAAAGTGGAGTTTATAGGAGCCAAGGTATAGCTAAGAAATCTGGGTCTTTATTTTTCTTTGAAAGGTACTGTTTCCCCCTTTTTGAACCATTCCCTTTTAGCAGGAGAAGGTGATATTCTATTCACTTGGCTCTTGCTTAGGATGCCTCAGGATCTGGATTTGATCCCTAAAACTGCAAAGGTTAAAATAATAACTATAAGACAATGTGTGCATATAAAAAGTAATTTGGGTAATAGAAGCAACCTTTCGGGTATTGCAGAAGAAAATGACACTGAAACAGGAATTCTAGTTGGTATTTAATGAAAACCTGAATACAGCTATTGGGAAAAGCTGGAATATCTGAGACATGAAACAGACCACAGTCGGTTCTCAGCCAGCCAACTTCTCAAGAGTCCTCAGCCTGGCTCATCACTTCTACAGAGTACCACAATGTCTGCCTACCCTGCCTTAAATATCTTCTTCACCCAGCTATAATTAAAACTTTTAAAAAGTCCAGAATATGACTTATCTTGTTGAATTTTGTATGAATATGTAATTCTGCTGGCTTAGAGTGGGATAGTCTATAAATATTATTCAAACTTATTGAAAGTGGTATTTAAGTTTATACTGTTACTGATTGTTTATAGTATTCATTGCAGGAAAGGGGTGTTGAGATAGATGGTACTCTACTTTTACTAAGTACCTTTCAAGTCTATTTTTAATTATTTTACTTAAATTTATTTGTGGACATTTGTTGGTCTGAGGACAACTTTTGGGGGCCAGTTCCCTCCATTCATCATATGGATTCCAGGAAATGAACTCAGGCATGACAGCAAGCAGCTTACCCACCCAGTCATCTCGCCAGCTCTTCATTGACGTTTTGCTAGAGTCTGTTAAGAGAAACACACATTCAAGAACAGGTCTTTGCCCTCTTGATAAACATGACCTTTTGTGATGAAGTTCTTCTCGTCCTTAGCAGGATACTTGTTTTAGTTCTAAAGTGTTTTATGATTTTATTTTTTAACTTATATTTTACATATCTTTGTTGTTGTTTTCTTTGTTTTAACTTTTTTTCAAAACTGGATCTCAGTAGGTAGGCCTGGATGTCCTAGGATTCATGATGTTATTCAGGCTTGAATTCACAGAGTTCTACCTGCCTCTGCCTCAAGAGTTCTGGGATTAAAAATCTGTGCAGCTGCTAAATCAATATTTATATTTATTCATTAATATATAATAGGTTTCAGTTCCAAGAGTTTTGAAAGTTTTATCACTATTTTGCATAATTTAATCTGCATATCCATCTGTATGCTGCTGTTCAAGTTCTTTTATTCCTATATTTTGTTTTCCATATATTCTGACTACAAATTCCCCTCCCTCCACACTTCTGAAGCCCCTATATTAGATAGGGTAAACAATTAGTAACAGCACATATTTAAATACAACTTTTAATAAAGCTGACTAACATTTATAAGCTATATCACTCTAAGACAGAAAAATTACATATCTATGCAAAATTCACCTAGACAGAAAATATTCTGGACTTTTAAAAACAAATGTTTAACAAAAGTTTAAGAGAATTAAAATTATGCAGAGTAAGTTTTCTGACCACTAAAAAATAAAACAGAAATGAAAATCAAAGAAATTAATCCCATGATCCTAAGAATAATTTGAAATATTTAATGGAATGAAACTTAGACAAGGTAATAAAGGCAACATGGAGAAGTTGAAAATTTTAAATGCTTATGCTAGAAATATAGGTCCCATGTTAGTCAGTGTCTGCTACAGAATTAGAATTATAGCAATGAATGAATATAAAGGGGGACTTATTCAACTGGCTTATATAAAATGACCTAGATAGTCCAACAAAGGCTGGCTTCGCACTGAAGAAGTTTAGAACCTAGTCGCTGCTTAGTCCACTAAGCTAGATGCCTCAGTAGTCCTTGCCTTCCCCTGAGGACTCAGGGGTTCAGCTGGTTTTCAGTCCATAATGTAAAGTGGCAGAAGCTTGTTCCTAATATAAGAGAACAGTGTCAACAGCACCAACAACAAGGTCTCCTTAGGCAAGATGAGTTGAAACAGTGCAATGTGAAGGCAAGCAAACAAAAACAAAATTTTTATTTCTGGGGTTTTCTATCCATGCTGCCACTTGGAGATGCTGCCTGAATCTGGGTGGCTACCCTACTTCAGTTAAACTGCTTAAGAAAATATCTCACAGCTGTACAGACAGCTTCTCTATCACTTGACTCCAGATCCTGTGAAGTTCACAAAAGAGATAACCACTGCAGGTCTGAAGCAATGAATTGAGCTTGGGTACATTTGAGAAACTAAAAATGTAAAAGGAAATGATGCCCAAGGGAAATGGTAGGAAAAGATAGTTCACACAAAAACCGACATGAGTGTGATGGTAGACAGAACAAATGTTCACATTAGGAAACTGCTTCTTGAATGGAGTAAAACTTATGATTAACTGCCAAAGAAAAAACAAAAAAAATTGATTTGGTTCAAATTTTGTATTTTCACTCCCCCAAAACTCGTTTGAACCCAAAATTGAGCAAGTTGTGCAATATGAGATAATACTACAGAAAAAAATAAATGGAGAACTCAGAAAGTATAAAAAATTGATTTACATAATGGAAACCTGATAAGAAGGGAGAGTGGGTGAGGTGGAGGAAGAAACAGAAAAGGAAAGAAAATGAGAATGAAAAAAGTTTTGAGAAGAAAGTTCAAAATTTCTGACAGCGAATTACAAGTAGCAAAAAGAAAAGTCCACGCCCATAAAGTTAGTTAGGATTATTAGTCATTAGGGAAAACCAATTTAAACCCCAGCAGATGGCAGATACAAACTGCTAGAGAATTGTAGAATGTCAAGTTGAGAAAGATGTGGAACATTCAGAATATTTACATGTTAACAAGGGTCACCTGAAATGCATTCTCAAGGAGAAACATTGTGGTGCTTTTTGTTGTTGCTGTTGTTTGTCTGCTTTTTACAAACTGTAGCATTTTGTTGTTGTTGTTTCCTTGGGAGAAACAAAGTGTATCTACTTACAGTATAGTGTTTAAGTTTGTTGTGCTACTAGATTTTGACAACTTGACACAAACTATGGTCAACTGGGAAGGTGAAACCTCACCTGAGGAAGTACCTCCATCGGAGGAGCCTGGAGGCAAGTCTGTTGACCATTTTAAATTAGTTTTTAAATAATAAAACACAATTACATCATTCCCCTTCATCCTTTCCTTTCTATGATCCCCCTGTGACTTCCTGCTTTTTTCAAAATTGCTTGTCCCTAATTGTTATTGTTTCTCTTTCTCTCTCTCTCTAGATAGATAGATAGATCGATGATAGTTAGAGATAAAGAGTGATAGATGATGATGATAGATAGATGATAGGCAGACAGATAGACAGACAGATAGATAAAATCTGCTGAGTTCACTCATTATTGAATATGCATGATTTCAGAGTTGATCTTTTGTAAATAATTAAGGGTATTTTCAAAGTGGGAAAGGGGTATTAATTATTAGTTCTTTTTTGAGAGTAAGGCCTATTGTAGTGGGATTATGCTGGTAATGTTGTAAATATTTGTCCTGCTCTGTTTCTGATAAAAGTATAAGAAATCTGATTGCTTTAAATAGAATTGTCACAGCCTCAATCTTGCTGTGATACCTCTCCAACCAGCCTAGTTTAATTTCTTGTGGGTATACTATGTGACATTAGCCCTGAAAGCAAGCACAGGTGCTTAGAATGTTTATATTAATGGGTCTGGATTGCCTCACTTAGTATATTATTTTCCAGTTCCAATCCATGTACCTGCAAAGCTCATGACTTCATTTTTCTTCACAGCTGAATACTATTCCATAGTGTATATGTGACACATTTTCATTATTCATTAGTCAGTTAAAGGACATTTACATTGTTTCTCTTTTATAACAATTGTGAATAGAACAGCAATAAAAGTGATTGAGCAAGCATCTGTGGAATGTGGTATCAGGTACTTTGGGCAAATCTCAACCAAGGAGTGGTATAGTCAAACTCATATGGTAGATTTAGTTTTTGCTTTTATTTGTGTGTAGGAGGGCCCATGCCACTGTGGGTGGTTGTAACATGAGGCTTCTGGTCCAGCCTTCCTTCACAGTTCCAACCTGCCTGCCCCTGCCTATCTGGACCAGCAATCCCAAAGTCCCCAAGAAACTCACAGACACATATTAATTTCATGCAGTTTGGCCTATGGCTTAGGCATATTGCTAGCTAGCTCTTGTATCTTAATTCAACACAGTTCCATGAATCTGTCCTGCCATGTGTCCCATGGTTCACCTGTGTTACTTTACATGATGATTCTTGGGTGGCTGGATCAATCTCTGTCCTGACTCTGCCCTCCCTCCCCTACCTATGCTCTGATTTTTCTGCTTACTGTGCCTGCCATAGGCCGAAACAGTTCCTTTATTTCACAGCATACAGAAAGGCATTCTCAAATCAGGTGGTACCATCCCTGGATAGGTAGTTCTGATTTATACTAAAAAGGCAAGGTGAGTGATCCAGGGGAGCAAGCCAGTAATTGCTATTCTTCCATGGTCTCTGCTTCACCTCTGCCTCTAGGTTCCAGCTTTGTTTGAGTTCTTGCCATGACTTACCACAGGAGTCAATTGCAACATTCAAGAGTAAGCAAAATGTACCTTCCTCTCCCTCCACACAAGTCACTTTTGGTCATAGTCTTTATCACAACAGAAGAAAGCAAACTGGGGCAGCAGCCTAGGCTGTGTCTACCAAAACCTGGAAGGAACTTGAATATTCATCTGTTGGCTAAACTAATTGTGACATATATCTATAAAAATGAGCATGCCAGAGAGATGGCTTAGTAGTTAAGAGTATTTGTTGCTCTACTAAAGGACCTGAGTTCTGTCCCCAGATAGCTTATAACTTTCTGTAACTGCAGTTCTATGGGATCTGACACCCTCTCTTGGCCTCTTCAGATACCAGCTGAACATGCAGTGCACTTACATACAGGTGGGCAAACTACTCATAGACAAAATAAAAGTAAATATGTTTAAAAGAAATGACTCAATAATTAAAATTAATTTCTGACATAACTATATGGTAAACTTGTAAAATCTTAACTGAAAGGCTAAGGATGATTTATATGTGTGCATGCATCCCAGCCTGGAAAAGTTCTACTTTTAATTTCCTCACAAACCTCTGTAACATTGCCACGATGCTTAACTACCTTACACTCCAACCAATAGGGAATAATATTCTTGGTCCCTCAACCTCTTCAGCAGCATTTTTAGTTCAGTGACACCTTCATGTTGAGGTCTACCAGCTTTGCCTGTGATCATGAGAGCAAGTCTGCCCTTCTGTTCTGGAGTCAGACTCCTGTTCTTCAGTTCTCAGAACATAGCAAGCTTTGTCCTCTTTCTGGGAAGAAGCTGTTACCTGTCTCTGAGTCAGCTTTTCTCATGTGACACCTTCTATGTCCAGAATCCAAGCATCTCACCAGTTCTTATTCATCCTAAAGATTTTGCCCTAGACACCATTTCTTCCAGGTACCAAACCTTGTCTTAACATTAATTGATAAATAAATGCTTTATAGTATTTTTAAGCTTATATCTCTTCCTTCTGGGCATGGCTAGACCTTTGACAAGACAACATAAAATTCTTGTCTATGGAGTTCACACTTGAAAATCATGCAATCTAGGACAAGAAGAATAAAAACTCAATGTTTTAAGTAAATTGACAATTTTGTGTTGATTTGCATTCATAACTATTCTAGGTTGCATGGGGCCATTGTGTCACAGTGTCACTTGCCTCAAGCCTAAAGTTCCACAATGGCAAATAAACTTGCAGATTTCTCAGTAGGCTACAAGAACCCAGCATAATGTGCTTTACGTAAGAGACATCTAGGTAAGTCTTAAACTATTACATAAGACTGTCTGCTTGCCCTGCTATCACAAAGCATTGGTTAGTGATACCATTATCTTTAAAAATTAGATATTGAGTGGGCTTGGACAATGACTTGGTGGGTGAGAGGTGATTGCTGTTCAAACTTTAGAGCCTGAGTTTAAATCTCTTTCTCTCTAAAGGAGAGTGAAGGCCTCATGAGTGGTGCTTGAGGTTGTTCTCTGCCTGTGTGCCCACATGTACACACACACTACACACCTGTACACAAACACTAATATGAATACAGCATGAAGTCATACACATTCACACTAAAATCAATATTAAGATAAGAAAAATAAGTTCTATCTATTACTGTGACTACTTTATATATTTAATTCTAGTAAGTTCTATTTTTACAAATATACAATTGTACATATTTCATTAAAAAATGTAATTTACTATACTTCCTCAACTTACTTGTTTATGGCTATGTTAAATTCATTTATTTAACAGTTTATTTTGCCACACTTTTTTTTACTGGATGTTTTTATGATAGTATAAATAATGTTACAAAGAACCAAAGTGAACATAAATCTCTTTGAACAGATCTAAGTGGTTTCTTAGAATGTGTTCCTACAAGTGAAGTGCTTTCTCAGATCTGTGACTATTTTAAGGCTTTGTGACATCTGCTCCATGTTGCACTTTAGGAAAGTTTTTCACCCAGTGTCTTAACCCAGCAATGTTGTGCCTCCTTTACCACACCAGTCAACACTGAATTTCACTGGTTTTATTCATTGGCAACACTACCTGTAAAGAACAGTTTACTAACCTATTTTACTTAACTATTTGTTATGTAAGCATTTTACTATAGCATGCACAGTTTATATGATAAATTGTCTATCAATTTATTTTATAAACATTCCTTACTAGTATCATTATTAATATTTTATTATGTTGATTGATTAATTGATTGAACAATGTGTGCATGTGTGTGTGTGTTTGAGGGTCTGTGTTAATGGGTATGTATGTGTGTGTCCACCACACACTTGTGAACATGCCATGCCACACATGTAAGGTCAAAGGACAACTTGCGGAACCTTTCTCTCCTTTTCTGTTGAGTGTCCAGGCGATGGAAATCCTGTGGTCCAGTATGCCCAGCATCAGTTCCTTTATCTGATGCCCCATCTCATTGCCTGGAGGTCTTCATTTTCAACTCTAAAAGCAATAGCTGTGTTCTATTTTCAATTATTTTTACTAACTTATTTTTAGTTATTTTCAAGTACTGTGAGAATTGTTTTTAAGATTTTCACTTATGTATTTACTTGCTGGTTTTTGAAAAGAAATTATTATTATTATTATTATTATTATTATTATTATTATTATTATTATAGTATACAAGGCTGTCTTTGAAGTCAATATTGTTGACCCAGTATCCTCAGTGCTGGTATTAAAAGTGTAAGCCCAGGCCCAACTAAGTGTTCACTTGAATTTCTTAGCATTTTTCTTTTTGATTACTTTCTTTTATTGATCTTCTACCAAGAAATAATACATTTATGCAGATTATTATACAGTAATACATCTATAGTTTGTTCAAATTGTTTTCTCTTTAAAATTATTTTTGACATTATGATATGCTTGCAATTTTTAATGGCTATAGATAATTTTTTTCCAATTAAGCAAAATTATGCTGACATTGATGGAGTAAGTTAATTTTTCTTATTAATTCAGATGGATACTTTGAGTGTAAATAACTGTCTCCTAGGGCCCTCCCTCTCAATTACATTAGAGTAACATACATTTGTATACACTCAGACATGACTTGAATTTTAAATTTGCTCTATATGGAATTTGAGGACTAGAAACCCTGGTGCAGGGAGGTACTGAGTCACTCAGTTTTAATTTTTGTTCATAACTTCATCTTTTCACTATCACCACATCAATTTTGACTGGCATTTTAATGGTAAAATATATAAATTTAAAATCACTTTTTCTTTCAGAACAATTTTGTTTATATTCATTTGTTTATTCAGTCATAGGTTTTTGAGATTTATTTTATTACTCTTATTATTTATTGCTGTTACTTAATTTATTTAACTAACTTTTAGTTCATATATTTATCTGGGAGGGTGACATCTTTATAATAGTTAGTGAAGAACTTAATGTAATTCTCTGTCATCTAATCTCTCAAACTGTTGTTTGATCCCAAATGGGGGGAAGTAACTGAACACAAGGTCTCTCTCTCTCTCTCTCTCTCTCTCTCTCTCTCTCTCTCTCTCTCTCACACACACACACACACACACACACACATACTTGTCAACAATGAAGTTTTCTGAATGTATAGTGATGAAAATACATCTGGAAATCAAATATGTGTTAAATCAGGAGTGTTTCTATGACTGTTTATTCATATTGTCTCACATGGCTTCATAGCAGCTTGGTTCTGAACACAGGTGTACTGTGAAAGTTGCCACACCAAGCAAAACACATGACCACTGTTTAAAAATGCCTCAGCTCTAATGTAGATATATTATGATATGCAATGTATTTATGTGAGCAGTATTCTTATATTCACAATTATCAAAACAATATATTGGTCTACTCCGAAAACCACTGAACTTGCTCTGCATGTTTTGACATCAAATATCCAGCCAAAATTTAACTTTTGTAAGGTAAATAGATATATCCATCTCATTAGTATGTATATTTGCTGTTTTCTTTAATAAACAGTAAAATTATACATGTACCAAGACATGGTTTTAAGTAAATTTCTTTATGATTTGTTTTCAGCAAATGTTTGATTTGTATACCTAATTTATATTTCTACCCAAGGAAACATAAATTTATTGTATAAGAGTGGTCACAAGTATAAAAACTTAAGAAATATAACTTTATGTTCCAAGGTTCTACTTCACAGCCACATAGTTACTTTCACCATATCTGCATACATCCCTAGCTAAAATTCTCTCATTAAAAAAGCCTTTATCTTTCTATTTGGTTACTCTAAAAGAATAATTATTTATTATTACAAATACTAGCAAAATTCTGTTTGAATTATCCAAATGCAAGGTTTGTAAAGGTGGCATTAAGTAGCATGGGAGAGCAATTGGCAGAATATGTGATGTGTAATAGGCTGGATGGAAGCAGACATGAGCCTAGGAGAGATGTCCTGTCTGTAGGACACTGGTTCCTGTTAGCTCTAGCCATTCACATTAAGAACTGCCTCCAGGCTTCCAGTTTCATAAGAGAAGAAAGAATCTGGACTTATTTTTAAATAGAAACTGAGCTGGGAGCATATAATACCACATACATACTCGGGCCAGCTTGTAAATTCCACTGGACAAAGGGTACATCAGCCCTGCTGAAGGTGTGAATGTGAGTGAGCACAGCTGAGTGTAGGAAGCAGTGAAAGCCTCCTCAAGCCAAGCAATTTTGTACTAACAGTCATACTTACTAAGCATCTATGTGTCACATTTTTGTGAAGAACCATGGTGTTGTCACATTTCAAAATGTGTTAGCAGAATATCACAGAGGCTTAAACAATGTGTTTATTTCTGTGAGTTTTGGGAGCTGATAGTCAAAATCAACATACAGCCCCCTATATGCTTTGCAGAGAGCCTGATTCTGGTGGCCTCAAATGGCTGTGAAAAAAAACAGTTTCTGTTTTTCTTTCTTATGGGGTGCTAATACCATGCTCTCCACCCTTATGATCCAGTCACCACCGATAGGCTCTACCTCCAAGACTACCATACTGGGAACTATAATTTCAACATGTAAAATTGAGGCCGCACCAAAATTCTGTACTCAACACTATAAAATAAAATGTCCTTTTTTTTTCCTAAGGAACTAGAAAGAAATAGATAAACCTCCTGTCCTGAGCTAGAGGAAGAAATAAGCATTAGTCAGACAAAGCTCTGATCTGTCTTCAGCTGCTTGCTTGTGATCACTGGACTGTGTGGAATGCTGTGGCTGACAGAAGTAGCTGTTTGTCTTGGAGTTCTAGCCACCAGACGGTCTAATGATGCGGTTCTTGATAATGACTTTGGATCTCACCGTAGCAGCTCAGCCTTTGTAAAAGAGCCGTGACTGCAGAGATCAGTCTGACCTACAAAGAGGATGAAAACTACAAGGCAGAATGCCACTGTCTTCAGCAGAAGCCTTAAACACCACAGCCAGGGTACACTTCCCTGCTTGCTGATATTCCCCACACACTGTCAAACATCATTGCCAAGGCAGAGCACACAGAAGCCTCCTCAGGAAGAGGGCAGCGGCTGTGCCTTGTACTCAGCCCCACATGGTTCTTCCCTTCCTCAGTTTTAACCTAGGCCTTCCCATATGCAAGCCTGTAATGTCATAGTTTCTCTTAAGTTATAAGAAACTTCTCATGAATGTGTGAGTGGCCTCTTGCAGAGACTATTTCCTTAAAATGTTTGCAGTTGGTTTAACTTCTCATATTGGATGATGGTGCTAAAAGTCTTCAATGATTCCACACCTAACAAAGGAGAGAGAAGTCCATAGAGAACTTTCCAGTTTCCAAAGATGATGAGATAAAAGCTATCAAAAGAACTGGGCCATTTCTATTCAGATATAATAATTTGCAAATAATATAGATAAAAATAATATAAAGGCAGAAAAATATAGAACAAGAATAGAAATAAATAATAACCATCTCAATTTTAAAAGAAATATAATGTTCTAGACATAGTGAGTGTTTACATTTACATTTATGTTATTTACTTTTATATTTATTATTGATACAACAAAACCATGTGATAAACCAGAATATCACAGAAAGGTGGAAATACCCTCTCCATTAAATCTTTCCTGTTTCAGGATTTCCTCTCTCTCTCTTGTTATATCACTGTGTTCTGTTGCCTCTTCCTGAAAAATCTCGCCATCCTTGGTCCTTCCTGAAGTTCCTGAATTCATAGGTATTCCTAATTAAGCACACATATCCAAAGAGTTAATGCTAACATCCTCAGGCAAGTGAAAACATGAGATTTTCTTTTTCTTTCTGGATCTGAGTTAACTCACTCAGACTGGCTGATTTTAGCTATATCTATTTACCTTCAAATTCCATTTATCCTTAACAGCTGAATAATATTCCATTGTATAAACGTACCATATTGTTATCATCCGTTCATTCACTGATGGACATCCAGGCTGTCTCTATTTCCTGCTCCCACTGTTAGAAGTCCGACAGGAAGACACACTGTAACTAACATTTGTGCAGAGAGCCTAGGTCAGTCCCAAGCCTGCTCCCTGGTTACCATTTCATTCTCCGTGAGCCCGTGAGCCCAGGTTAGTTGGTTCTGTGGGTTTTCTTGTGGTGTCTTTGACAGCTCTGCAGCCTATGATCCTTCCTCCCTCTCTTCTCTGAGCTCCACATAACTTTCACCTGAGTGAAGTTGAAATTTTCTTTGGGTTGCCAACCAGCGCCCCACCCCAACCTCAAAATAAAACAGACTTATTTATTGTTGTGTTTTTATTCTTTGGGGGTTGCCACCCAGCTCCCAAATAAATCTATGGAGACTTATTCTTGCTTATGAATTCCTGACCTTACCTTGGCCTGTATCTAGCCAGCGTTTCTAACATTGTTTGACCTCTAAGCATTAACCTTTCCTTATTCTATATCTCTTTCTTTCCTTCTTACTTCATGGCTGGCTGGCTGGATGGGTGGCTGACCCTGGCTTCCTCCTCTCCTTCTCCTTCACTTCCCTAGATTTCTCCTATTTATTCTCTCTGCCTGCCTTTTCTTCTGCCTAGCTATTGGATGTTCAGCTCTTTATTAGACCAAACAAGTGTTTTAAACAGGCAAAGTAACACAGCTTTACAGAATTGAACTAATTCAACATAAAAAATACAACACATATTTACATCATTAAACAAATATTTCAAGGCATAAGTGAATGTAACATGTCCTAAACTAATATTCCACATCACTTATTAATTATGGATGCTCAGCCTTGGCTTAGGCGTGTTCCATAATTAGCTCTTTTTATTTAATTTAACCTGTTTCTATTCATCTACATTTTACCACAGGGCTTTTTAGCTTTCTTTCATTCTGGATGTCCTATTTCCTGCTTCCTCGTCTCTAACTGGCTGTCCTGTCGTCTCCCTGGTGTTTTTTTTTTTTTTTCTTTCTCTCCCAGAGCCTAGTTTCTTCCTCCTACTTAATCTCCTTGCCCTGAAGTCCTGCCTATACTTCCTCTCTCACTATTGGACATTCAGCTTTTTATTAGACAAGGCAAAATAGCAACATATTTTTACACAATTAAATAATGCAACACATTTTTGCATAGTTAATAAATATTCTGCAACATAAATAAATGCGATACATATTTACATACTTAAAAACATATTCCACATCATGAACAAATGCAACACATCTTTATATAGCTAAAGAAATATTCTACAACAGCTGTGAATCTCTGCATCTGTTTCCATCAGTTGCTGGGTGAAGCCTCTCTATTGACAATTGGGCTAGGCACCAATCTATGAGTACAGAAGAATATTATTAAGACTCATATCATTGATTATTTTGCCAGATGTATTTCATTCTATTCTGTGAAGACTGGTAAAATACAGGATATGGAACCTGAACTGACCATCTTTTGTAATTAGGCAAGACTACTAGTGGAGAGATTGGGACATCAATCCAGTCACATGCCCTTTCTACCTAAAATGTGTCTTGCATACAAGATGTCCTGGGGTGAAAATGGTACACAAATTGTGGGAGTGACCAACTAATGACTGGCCCAGCTGGAAACACATACCCTGAGAGGATGTTTACCACTAAGGGATAGGATCCAGAGGCAGGATATCCCAGAGACCTAAGAAATAATCAAATGGTTTTCTTAATACCTGCACCACTAGGACCTATTTGGAAAGACCTTTCCTGTGCCACTGAGTCAAACATATTCTCCTCTGTCCAATTCAAGGTATTAGGTCTTATCTTGAGGTCCTTGGTCCATTTTGAGTTGAGTTTTGTACAAGATAGGAAATAAAGAATCAAGTTTAATTCTTCTCTATCCAGCTATTCAGTTTGAGCAGCACTGATGAAGCATCTGTCTGTTCTCCAGTGTGTATTGATGGCCTCTTTGACTAAGGTTTCTGAGTAAGTGCAATCTGTCCTGTGCAGAAAGTGTAGTAGTGTGCTGTGGGATGTATAGGTAGTCAATGTCCTAAGGATTCTCTGTTTTTACCAGACAGTAAATTGACAGGTCTCCACTTCAACAATGAAGGCTACATCTCTACCTAAAGAAAAGCTGTAACAACATCTGAGCCTTAGACAGAAGCTGAAAGAGAAAGTGGTGTTCCCGTGAGAATCCCTCACGATCTTACTCTTTCTTTTCACTTTGGTGTCTATCAGTTATTTTCTTCTATTGTACATTGACTTGCTTAACTTTGCAAGTAATATGAATGACAAAAGTTCTCCAGTACCACCATTGCATTTAGGAGCTCCAAGAGCTCTAAATTTAAGGTACTATCCCTTGGTTTAGTCACATTTGAAAACAATGTTTAAAAAAGTCCAAGATGAGTCAGATGGCTAAGCATGACAAAACATATTCAGGAGAAATGTTTACACTGAGTGCACATGGTCACTGAGGATCAACTGGAAAATTAGCTCCATTTCCAGACAAAGACTTTGTAGGTCACAAAGACATCACAGCCAGTAATAACTGTATTTGATTTCAAACTGACTTAAACCAAAATGATACAGAGTGTTATAAGGTACATTTCAGAGAAAAAAGTGACTGAAATATGTATACATTTAAACACAAAATTTGAATGTGTGGGGGATGAATATGTGCTTCCGTTAATAAAGTGAGCTTTGTCCAGGCATGTGACCTGAGTTCAGATTCCCAGCACTCACATAAAAGTTGGGCATGCCAACACCAACTGTGGTGGGGAAGCAGATATTTGCTGGCCAGCCAGTTTAGCTAAATCTTGCAAATTCCAGATTCTGGGAGAGAATCTTTCTCAAAAAATAGGTGAAAGCAATTAAGGAAGGTACCCAATATTGATTCTTGGCCTCTACATATAGGTATACACATGTATCTGCAAATATCTGTGGGAAAACATACAAAACAAAGACATACAAGTTGAGCATTTAATAAAATGAACTTCAATTATCTAGTTATATTTGTTTGCAGCAGACCAGTATCTGATGATTTATATTAAATGTATGTTCTATTCAATGCCTTTAGTATTAGTATTAGTATAAGATTAGTATAATAATCTTAGTAGGAAACTGATTCACCAAGCAGTAGTTAAGAAGTATAGGAAAGCAAAGAATTTCATTGTGTCTGATTCCATGAGAAAGTGAGACACATTCATAAATTATTCTAATAGTTGTTTCTTAATCTGCCTCAGTCATTCTAAAGTGCATATGCTGAAGTAATAATGTGTATTATCATCCCCTTTCACTGATGCAGAAGCCAACATTCCATGTGAGCAATGCATAGAAATGTACCTTAACCCTTAGAGAAGCCTTAAAAATTGTACAATCCAATGACATGGCTCTCCTGGAGAAGCTCTCAGGAGAACTTCTTTGTGTGAAAGTCCAGGCAGCAACCACTACAAGACATGTCATGCTGAAGGAAAATTGTCAAATATGAAGTGCAAGATATACAAGACAGGTGGGCGCTGGAAAAATTAAAGAGCTTTTAGCAAATAGACTGCATTGCTGCTGGCTGATGTGCATTCTCAGAAACTCACTGCTCAGTGCTAACACAGACAGCCCAACCAGCTTCTATGCATAAACAACAAAGCTCTTTTCAAACACAAGGAAATCTACAGAGATGAAACACTGACTGAAAAATCTGAGACCTGTGGTTGTATTTTTTGCATTGGCTTGCATTTCAAGTTTCACAAACAAGGGTTTAACATAAAATTAGTCTATTTGTAGTATTTCCACATTTCATGAAGCCAGGCTGTATGTTGTCTATATTTCTACAAAGTACACCATTCCCTTTATTCACTACAAATTCACTCTTTCAACTATGCAATGCAAGGCCTTCTATCCTCCATTCATCTTATAGTATGTTTGATGGAGATGTATGGGGACAGAATCTGCTACTTTATTACCATTACAATGCCTCAAGAGTAAGGAGGTGATGAACAGGTGGGAAATGTCTCTTCCCTGGAATCCAAATAGAAAAGCTTTTAAATTTTTTTTCTTCAGTGTCTGGGAAAACTTGAGTGTGGAAAAAATGATGACTTGTCCATGTTTAAAACAGATTCAATCTGGCTACTTTCCTGGATATAGAATTACTAAATCATGAATAACAATGTATATGTGTTAACACATCATACATACATACATACATACATACATACATACATAAGGCTATTGATCTGTTTTAAACTACACTCTTCTTAAACTTACTATCAGTCATTCATTTGACAATCATATTGCTGAGTGACATTTAAATGTCACAAAAACCATGACATCACTGCTTGTCAAATACTCTGAAATATGACTAGGTCTATTTCTGATCAGATAAGGGGCCTCATGCTGGTGTTGTCAATCCAAGCCTAGGCACTGTGTTCCAAGCTGGGGGAAGTAGAAAAGATGTCATTGATGATGTTGCCACAAAGCTAACTGTTTTCCCATGGCCATCATGTTGGGCAAGAGTCCAACAGTGACACCGTTCAGAGTCATTTTTTTCAAGTGTCTCTGAGAAATCAATAAAGAATAGATAAAATTTTGTCAAGTTTAAATATTAACTAAACCATTTCTCAGATCTGTGTAAGTGTTTTGGTTCATTAGACTGGCTGAAGTTAGTCGAGGGGGGCGGGATGCTGTGCTTGTGTGGTTTGTCTCAGAAGGCACAGGTTCCTGTCTGGACTTCATGCAGTTCTTGCTGTCACTCTGTCTTTGTGCACGTCAGCGCTACACCATTGTGATGAGGGGGAAATTGAATGAAGTGTCCCAAGTACTTGGGAACAAGGAGTAGAAGCTCTTCCTCAACTTTGTAAGATTTGTAGGTCTTTTTTATAATCTGTATCTAGGTCAGGGTGCAGGGCCCCCAACAAGAAAGTGGTGCTTGCGCCCAAGGTCACATGACCAAGAAGTGTGAAGGAAAATAGAGTCCCAGGCTCCTGATTTAAAATCTAGTCCTCTTAACATGTCTATGAAGCCAAAGAAACCCTGCCAATTAGACTGTAATTAGGCACTCCTGAACTTTCAGGCAATTCGAAATAGTAAATTGGTCCAATTACCTCAATAATTCAAGTCCCCAAAATATCAAAACACTTTCATGTTGATGTCTGAATATCTCCAGCCAAATATCTGAATAATTGCACCAATTATTCATATCATTTTGAATATATGTATAAATCTGGTCTTTTGTGGGACAGAGATGAGGGCAGGCCATGAATTATGTCTCCAATTCTCCAACATAAATAGAGAGTATCATTTTTCATTTTTCCCTCCTAATTTGTTTCAAAATCCAGTGGCCTTTTTATTAAATTGAAAGTTTATGGATAAATCGGAAAATCTTTACTGAAATATGGGACTTCCCACTGTAATTTTGGTTTGAAATTGGCTGCTCACAAGCACAACTTCAGATAAGCACATCATGTGACAAAACATGGCTTTTCTATGGGGACAGTGTTAAGAATGAGGGACACTTAAGAACATGTTTTTTCAAATCATTTCAGCATTTATTATACTTCCAGAGTTGAATGCTGATCCTGGATTAAATGTTTCACCTCCGCTAAAAGGGGTTATATTCAAATAAATTCAGGACAAGACTGATAACAGAAGAGGGTTAAAATTACAGTAACTCAAGACTAAGAGAAATCCACCCCTTCTTTTTTTTCCAACCATTGACCTATTTCAAGAAAGAATTAAGTTCTGATTTTATGTGCCTCAGCTATAGCCCCAAGTGGCACATGATATCAACATTAAAATAGACATTGGCCACATTTAGAAAACAACCCACTAAGTTTTCGAAACTATAGAAATGTACATCAATTAAGATAGATTAAATGTAGTTAAAAACCTAGTGTCTGTGCTAACAAAATCTGTCATTTATGCTTTATAATAAGCTCAGCACAGAGCACAAGGTGGGAATAACATTTCTATGGATTGACAAGTCTATTGTGCTTTGAGCAGGATCTACACAAATAGCAGTAATAAAAGTTCTTTGTTCAGCGTGGAGTCTGTGTATACAATGGTCCACGAAGACGAGGAAGGAAGAGACACAGACACAATTATGGACTCCTTGAAAGACTGTGCTCAGCCAAAGGCCATGCTTGCACATTGCCCAGTATCAGTGTGTACACCTTCTCTTTGGGTGATAGTAAGTTTTCGAGTCGTCTAGTCAACTTCCAATTTCTTGATTTCAAACTGTTTTATCTGAAAGTATCAAAGGTTCACTCAAGTTACATAATAGGGGTATATAGAAAAAGTGACATTGTTCTGCCTTTGCTTCTATAGGTCCCATCTTTGGGATTTTCAGCCTGTGTGCTGTGGCGTTTCTAGACTCTTCTACTCCATGGATCTTTCAGTGTGTAAGATTGGGGGTCAGCATTTCTGCAGCAGAGACTCATCAGAGAAGTAGTCTATACATAACCTGAGAAGAGTTTCATTAACTGGATGTGAAAAAAAGTGTGTGAGATAAAGTCAGTGAGAGGACTGGCAGGTAAAGTCAGTCACCATGCAAACCTGGTGAACTGACGCTATCCCTGGAACCCTGTGATGGCAGGAGAAAGCCAGCTCCACAGTGCTATCCTCTGATCTTACATGTGGGCCTGAATACCTGCCCCTTTATTGAAGGAAGAGGTCTGGCTGTCCTTTTATTCATCTATCTATCTATCTATCTATCTATCTATCTGTCTGTCTGTCTGTCTGTCTGTCTGTCTGTCTGTCTATCTATCTACTTATCATCTATCTACTATCTATCATCTATCTATTGATCTAACTCTATATCTTTATATGTATCTCTACCATTTTCAGTAAACAGAATAAAAAGCACTTTAAAAACCAAAGAAAATGATGGAATAAGATGTAGCTATTGCTTAATTTCCCAATTTTAACGGGGAAAAACTCCTTTGTTCTAGAAGCAACCTGAGACCACTCATTACTTTAACCTAGAGAGACCATCTGGACACTGGGGATACACTGAAGACAGAGGACACTGGGGAGACACTGGAGACAGTGAACAAGGGGGAAACAGTGAAGATTGTAGGCACTGCGAAGCTTCTTTGGGTCTTAGTTTGTGATTAGAAACTGAGAAAGGCTCTAAGATAAATAGATGCTAACACCAGTGTTCTCAATAGTAGTATTTACTTCAGTTTACTGTAACTTTTTCCCTCTCCATTTTATCTTAGTGCTTTAACAATGAAATGGTACTACTTTTATGATCCTATCACAATGAAAAGTTACTTCATCAAAAAAAAACACCCCACATATTCAAACACTGTCCATTTATTTTCAAAAGCAAATACCCTGAATTTTCCTCTTCCATGTATATACTCACCCAAATGATAAGGGGTTGGGGAAAAGTAGTTCACATCTTAAGATTTGCTTTTTCTTCCCTGATGTGAGTTCTGTCTGTGGCACATGACAGAAATGCTTTCCTCTTTCCCCTCCCCAATTATCTCTTTTTTTCTCACAGACAAATGTTTCTTTTTCATTTCCTAAGGGAAAGCATAGGCAGCCTGTCCCCTCCATTTTTTGGGTGCCATGAATTTACAGAGTGGGACATGTTTCTAGTGAATCACTTTTCCAATTAGACTAAAATATTAAAGACAAGTAACTTGAGAAGGAAACTTGCATTTCTCTAGCACTTTGCAGCAGATGTATCCTATTTACCCTTTATTTTATTGCTTAATGACTGGATCTGAAGTAATTGCACCATTTGACAGATATTTATTTGTAAAATGTGATTCATTCAGGCAGACACTTGGAGAATGATTTTCATGCCAACAGTTAAAATTGTGTAGGCTGGGGAGCTGCTTCAAAGGATGCAAACATGCATGTAAATTCCATGCATCAAGCACATCCACTTTCAGCTCTTTTAATTTTAGAAAGATCCCAGTTGACAATGCGTGCTAGAGAGCAACTGCGGGATTTCTGGACCTTAATCAACTCCAATCACTGGCACACAGTTCAGAATTAATTTCCTATCCATGAATCACCTGCAGACAATGAATCACGTTTTAGAGGATTTTGCCAAACAAAACAATCCATCATGCCATGTACAACTTTTGAGGACAGGGCCATGGAAGCTCATTTGACTAGCATAGTTGAAATAGTGAGATAAAAAAGAATACTACAGGACAGTGAGCAAGTGATCAATGTCTGTGAGATGTTCCATACAGTAAGCACAGGCAGATTTCCACTCTCCTAAGACCTCAGAACGTTTGCTTTTAGTGTCTGATTCAGATGGAAAGTGGTAGGAAGAATTTTCAAAAATATTCAGGTTCTTCATCTGAAGAAGCGTTTTAAAATAAAACAGCCATGTGTCTCCCTCTCTCTCTGTCTGTCTCCCGTTCTCCCTCCATTACTCCCTCCTTCCTTCTCTCTCACTCACAAACACACACACACATACACACACACACACACACACACACACATACACAGGAATAATTATTGATATGATTGCCTTAATATTCAATTCTCTTTGCCAAGTTTAAAACAAAGACACAAATTATTTCTATTGTCTCTAAACATTATGAAAAAATTAGACTATTTTGTTCTTAAAAATAAAATATTGAACATTCTATGTATGTGGAATAAGAATGACCCCTGTAGGCTGATGTATTGGAATACTTGGTCTCCAATTGGTGGAAGTATTTGGGAAAGATTAAGAATTATAGCTTGTTGGAGATGGTGTATCATGAAAGTGGGCTCAGGTTACAAAGACTCCTAGTCTCTCTCTCCACACCTCTGCCTCTCTCTGTCTCTCTGTCTCTGTGTGTGTGTGTGTGTGTGCACATACACATGCACACAATCATGCCTATGGATCACAATGTAAGCTCTCAACTATTGCTTCAGCACCATGCCTATCTATCTGTTACCATACTCCCAAAATGATAGCCATGGACTCTAACCCTCTGAAACTGTAAGCTCCAAATAAACACTTTCTTTTATAAATTGCTTCAGTCATAGTGTCGTATCTAAGCAACAGAAAAGTAACAAGCAATGTAATATCAAATGATCATTTATAAAAGAAAATTTTGCAAATCAAATTTGATTGTAGAGCTGGGGATGTAGCTCAAAAGATACTGTCCACTATACAAACAGGACAGCCAGAGGTGGAATCTACAGAATACACATAAAATCTGTGCAGGCATGATGTTTACTGTTATAGTACTTGGGAAGTACAAACAGGATCCATGAATAAAGTTGTCTTGTTAGCATAGCTGGATTCAGCAAACTCCAGGAACAGCAAGAGTCCCTGGATCCATGAATAAAGTGAAAATAGATAAAGGATAATACTGGACATCATCTTCTGGCTCCATATACACATACAAAAAGATGTACACACATGTGTATGCTTTCAGACATATGAACATAAACACATATACACATCACATACACAAGCAAATGATAATTTGATTGATTGCTGTAATTTTTCTTGTTTTATTTTGTTTTTTGGTGGCACACACTTTTCTTTTTGTGGTAATATGCTACAAATTTAATAAAACCTGAAATACCCAGAGATTAACACACAGTCAAAACCTAGGCATACAGCTCAGGAATTTCTTTATCTTTGAATACAAGGCCAAACAGCTGGACTTCAATGTTACACACATTTAATCCCAGCACAGGGAAAGCTGGGAGTGGTGACCTATGCCCTTAATCTCATAACTCCAGAGACAGAACTTTTCATGTTTCCATGAGTTCAAGGTTGGCTACCAAATAGAGCTGCCTTTAATCCTAATCAACTGGAGAGAAGGATGTTTAACGTGGCCAGAAAACTCAAACTACCTTAAATGTCCTTTGTTGTTATTGATACTACCATCTAATAAATTGTCCTTTTATAGATTCACCCACTGTTGGTACAAAAAAGAGAAGTTGTATTCATGCCATATGGTACAGAATGAAATAACTTCCTAGATAGGCAATCAACATTTCACTTTTGATAATGAAAATGGGTGTAGTTGATTGTAAATCTCCCAGAGTCATTCAGTTGTTAGGCAGGTATACCAACCACATTAAACACTATGGTCATGGAGTGAAGCCAGTGATAACAACTGTGACCTCCATGCCATTTGGTTAGACACTAGCCTTCACTATTGACTTCCAATCCTGATACTCATCTATCTCAGATTACCTTAGTGCCTGGTTTTAGATTTCTCTTCCAAGGTTCCCATTATCATAGTGAATGCTTTGAAAGGTCTGTGTTCAATTCAAACCTACCAAGGCTCTCAGCATATTTGATACTTGCCCAGTGCTCTTTTGCTTCCTGATACAGAACCTCAGATGTCCATAAGCAGGCTGGAAGTTACGCAGTTTTGATGTTATCTGTTATTCTTCCAGTTCCAAAGGTGCAAATCAGACTGTATGATTCTTTGACCCCCCCCATTTCTTAATCTCTGCCTATTGCTAATGTTACCTTGTTGTGCCCAAATTCCCCAAAGAGACCACCCGGGACCGGAGAAGTCCAGAATGTAACAGCAAGGTTTATTTAGGTAAATACAAGTCATGGCAGGGAACCCAGTTCAGCTCTTGCCATAGCAAGACCAGGAGGGGCTCCTGAGGAGAGCTTAACAGCCACTTTTAACGGGAAAAAACATAATTTGGGGTTACTCTAGTACAAGGTTGTGTGCTGACAGCTAATCTGGGGAATTTCTCCTTGAATCTAGGCCCAGGAATGATGATGGTATGTATTTTGACTAGAGCATTTGTGGTCAGATAGCAGGGTCAGGGCGGTATGGATTCTGTTCTAGCAATAGTCTCTGGTAACTGGGTGAGGGATTCTATCTCAGGGCTCTGCTTTAGTTCTGTGTAGTTCTCTAAAATGGAAGACTCCTTTTAGTCCTGGACCCCACCTGGATCATCCAGCTGTCCAGCTCATTCTCTCCTAGAACTGGGCAAGCCCCTGCCAGGAATGTGGAACTGAACTCTATTTTATCTCTATGGCTACTAGAATACAAAATGGCATTTCTTGAGCTAAGTTTACTCTCTTCAGTCTCCTTAGCTGTTTGAAGATATATTATGCAGAGCCCTGTATGGTCATTTGTTGCTCAGTAGGGTCCCCTTGTTGCTTTAAAGATGTGAATCCTAGAATAAAGCATGTAGTAAAGATGCTACCTATCTTCATCAAACTTATTCTTATGTTCTTGACTATAAAAGGTAATAATTCTATTGGTCAATAGCTGCAATTTCTCTCACTCATTTCTCCTACTGCTTTTTGTTTTAATATACTAACTTCTCTAATCACTATACTGACACACTCCATGCCTGAAGGAACTCAACCACTTTTCTCTAGTCATATTCACCTCAGGAAATGAACACAATTTGACAGAAATCTCTCAAGTGTGTATGTAGACATCACAATAACTTCTGGTTTCCACAGAAGCCAATGAGTCCTCATCATTTCCTTGGAATCTATTTTTTTCACCTTTTCTAGGTCCTTTTGCAGCACTGTTTGGTACAACTACAAACCAATGAGCCTGTTTAACAATGGTGATACCCAAAAGCAGCTAGCTTCAAACAGACCCACAGGTGAATTCACTGTTACATGTTGAGGCGGACAATTTTTCTCAATAAAGAACATCTGAAGTATTTATTTATTCAGAACTCAAAGAAAGAGCAAATAGAAAGGTTCTGGGCCTCAGCTAAATTAAATGAACCTGTTTTACCAAGGAGCCAAATATTTTGGGGGCATTAACTTGAGCTACCATTATTCAGCAGCAACATTTATAGTAGTAAACATCCCAGAGCTCAGTATACAGAAAAATGTGTATGGGTAACTTTCCCTGGGTGCCTGAGTAGAAGCTGTAACACAGGTGCTCAGGGGGACTGGTAGATGCTGCAGGACTTGAAATAATTATTTTATGTCATTTTTCCTTGGTTTTCTATTTGTGATATGTGCCTAGTAATGCTAATTAAGCACAGTTGGGAAGATTGAATGGAGCAGTATGTATGAAATATCTACAACAGTATCCAGTACCCAAAAACACATAGGAGATGTTATTTGCAGATGTCTTCCTGTCTCTAACTCTCTAACACTTAAACTTCCTTACAGTGCTCCTAGGGTTATTTTTGTATGTGTCCATCTCTTTCTTCCATTTTTCCTCTATAACTCCATTCAACCTGTTCTTTCCAAAGACATCAATGTCCTCAAAACATACAAGTCTTCCAGACTGTCTCTTACTCCTATTTGACCTATTGGGATAACTTGATACTACTGACTGTGTTGTCATATTCTTACTAGAATTTACAGAAAGGCTCAACTTTTCTTTTTCTTTTTTTTTTTTCACGTTATAAATTTGTTTTGTTTTTTGTTTTGTTTTGTAGACATCTTTTTATTTCTCATTTTTATTATTATTATTATGAACAAAGAAGTCACATTTTCTATCCTTGTATATCCTTATTCAAGGTCCCTTCCTCCTCCCACCACATCAGGTCATTCTCTCTTATCCACAACTCCCCATCCCCTCTCTGGGCAGGGAACGAAGAGTCCTATGGTCCCACTGACCCAATAATGCTTGGATCAGTCTCCACTCCTGGCCAAATCCAGTTTTGTCCCCCCTCCCTCAAGAGTAAGTCTGGTGTTCCTATAGTTGGAGTGGGGTCCGAAGGGTCAGTCCAGGGTGTTTCTGATCCCAAGCTGTTCAGTGGTTGTGGTTTGCAGGTTGGGCATGCTTGGCTTTTTTCTTGTTTGTTTGTTTGTTTAGAGACCACTAGTGAGTGAGTACATCCCCTGCTTATCTTTCTGGTTTGTGATAACTTGCTCAGGAGGATATTCTCCTAGTCCATCCATTTGCCTGAGAATTTTAGGATATCATTTTTTTCTTACTGCTGAGTAGTACTCCATTGTGTAGATGCACCACAGTTTGTTAATCCATTCTTCAGTTGAGGGACATCTAGGTTGTTTCCAGGTTCTTGCTATTACAAATAATGCTGCTATGAACATAGTTGAGCTAATGCTTTTGGAGTATGATTGTGCATCATCAGGGTATATACCCAGTAGTGGTATTGCTGGGTCCTTGGGGAGATTGTTTCTCAATTTTCTGAGAAACCACCACACTGCATTCCAAAGGGGCTGAACAAGTTTACACTCCCACCAACAATGGAGGAGTGTTCCCCTTGCTCCGCATCCTCTCTAACATAGGCTGTCATCTGTGCCTTTTATCTTAGCCAATCTAACAGGTGTTAGGTGGTATCTCAAAGTTGTTTTCATTTGTATTTCTCTGATGGCTAAAGATGAAGAGCACTTTTTCAGGTGCCTTTCAGCCATTCGTAGTTCCTCTGCTAAGAATTCCCTTTTTAGATCTGTACCCCATTTTTGATTGGGTTATTCAAGGTTTTGGGCTCTAGATTCTTGAGCTCTTTATATATCTTAGAGATCAGTCCTCTATCACTTGTAGGGTTGGTAAAAACCTTTTCCCATTTTGTAGGCTGTCGTTTTGTCCTATTGACAGTGTCCTTGGCTTTGTAGAAGCTTCCTAGCTTCAGGAGATCCCACTTATTGATTGTTGGTCCTAGTGTTTGTGCCACTGGTGTTATATTTAGGAAGTGGTCGCCTGTGCCTTTTTGTAGAAGTGTATTTCCCACTTTTTTTCTATCAAGTTCAAAGTGGCTGGGTTTAAGTTGAGGTCTTTGATCCACTTGGATTTGAGTTTTGTGCAGGGTGACAGGCTCAGATCTATTTGCATTTTTCTACACACGTCCATCCAGCTATGCCAACACCATTTGTTAAATATACTATCTTTTTTCCATTGAATGTTTTGGGCCTCTTTCTCAAAGATCAGGTATTT